>MJUU01060023.1:27268-65823 GCA_002080025.1 Modiolus philippinarum | reverse complement strand
TATTCTAATTTTAAACAATTTAAATGCATTTAAAACATAATTGGTTAGTGCTTTGGCACA
Organism: Modiolus philippinarum; assembly: GCA_002080025.1. NCBI lineage: Eukaryota > Metazoa > Mollusca > Bivalvia > Mytilida > Modiolidae > Modiolus > Modiolus philippinarum. The sequence goes on along the minus strand of MJUU01060023.1, from coordinate 65,763 downwards.
AAATTACCATCGAACTTGTTAAATAGGGCGTACAGTTTAACTTAAAACAATAAATGCATATTGTAATTGTTTATTTTGTGTTAAATTCCAGAAAAACGCTGATTTTTGGCTTAATTTTATGGGTATTTTCTAATCTTCTATAAAAATAGAACGCAAATTCGAAGAATGATCTATTACGTGAAAAATGTTTCAGCAATTATCTGTTTTTCATGTAATAATGCCATTTGTAGATAAGTTTTCGTTTATTAGGTAACAAGCCCAAAAGATTAGTTGGGGTGTTGATATTCCGTTTTGGGTCCTGTCATTCAATTGCAATTATCACATTGTTTCTACCACATTTCATTTTTACGACAGACATATTTCAAAAATATAATAATCAAGCTATCAAAAACGACTGAGAAATCGAATAGGGTATTTGGGTCATTTAAACTTTTTAAATAAGCGACTTTTGCTTAATTCGCCGCTCTACTAATATTACATTTCCAGGTCAAACGACTATTGACGTTTAGTACATTATCTTTTTTTCTTGCCTGAATTCAAGAAGCTAGGGAGTCGAGACGAAGAGGTTGTTCTAAGTCTTCTAATTGTTTTCAAGGACGAATTTGCATTTGTCCCATGCATATGCTTCTTCCAGTCGGTATCGCCGGCAAAGTCGTGCAGAAGTTCGGTGTTGCATGGACGAAAAAAGATCATTTGAAGAGTTAAAATGGTCTAGGAGGAGTTGCAGATAATGGAAGCAAATCCTAAGACTCCAATAAGCTAAAATTACAAAGTCCGAAGATAGCTAGAATATAAATCTATAAAAAAAATAAGAATTAAAGAAAACAAAATATATGGTGCACATCTGCAATATATATTGAAGCATTCCTGAAAGTTGGGTTAGAAAATACCCAGCGATCTTTTGACACTTCTGTCGGAGAAAAAAGACTGGCTAACAACGTAATTGCATAAAAACGTCATTAAGGTAGTTGGGGTGTCTTAATTTCTGACATAAGAACTTTTTAAAATTTGTACAATGAAACTTTGAGCAATATGCTAAACAATCATGCAAAAAAAAAAAAAAAAAAAAAAAAATTGGGGGTCACGGATACAGAGTTCCAAAGATTGGTCAAATTTGGTATTTTCACAATATATTTACAATAGAATTATATAGGAAATAGCTATATACCACAATTCAAGGGCATTCTTTTTCTATAAGCAGACATACAATTTTTTCCAAACTTTGAATATTTATAAGAATGATGTAGAACTTCAATTTAAAAACATAAAATAGATATGTCACGGACCCTTTGAAAAAATTATTCCACGAAACCTGAAGAATTGTTAGTTTTTCAAACAAAAGGCTCTCAAGAGCCTGTATTGCTCACCTGGGTCCTATGCATCACTATACTTCCCAACTGATGGTCCATCTTTGGTGGTGTATGTACATAAAAATCAGAAACTTTTTATAAAATTTAATCAAAATTTAATTGTTCAAGCAGTTTCAGAGAAGATTTTTGAATGCAGTTTCCAAACTTAGGGGCGTATGTTAATCTAAGTTCCCTGCTGGCAGCTATTTAACATATAACTTTGAAGAGGGTCACCCAAGGACTATCATATCAAAATTCTTCAAAAATTGGAGAAGATCTTTTTATGCATTTCCCACTGGGTCCAATGTTAAACTTAGTTTTGCTACTCAGGTGGCCATGTCGGAAGACGGATCAGCACCAAACATGCCAAAGTAACAAGCTTGGTCAAAATCTCACAAGTTTCAGTTATGCAATGTTTAAATTGAATCCATTCAGTGGTTTTCCATGATATCTTTGTATGCATTTCCCCTTAGGGTCCAATCCATCGCTGGCGGCCATGTTGGATGATGGATTAGCACCGAAATAACAACACTTGGTCAGCTTTTCATAAGTATCATTTATGCAAAGTTTGGATTAAATCTATTAAACAGTTCTCTAGAAGAAGATCTTTTGTTAAATTAAGTTCACAACTGGTGACACTTGGTCAGCACCTGACAGGCATCATTCATGTCATGTTTGATTTAAATCCATTTAGCAGTTCTCTAGAAGATCTTTGTGTGCATTTTCCATAGGGTCCAATGCTGTCGGCCATGTAAGATGACAGATTTACCACCAAAGTACATATAATAACACTTGGTCAGCACCTCATAAGCATCATTCATGCCAAGTTTGGGTCAAATCCATTCAGTGGTTCTCAAGAAGAAGTTCTTTGTATGCATTTTCCCATAGGGTCCAATGTTAAAATTTAGATCCCCGCTGGCGGCCATGTTTGATGATGGATCGGCACCAAAGTAATAACACTTGGTCCGCACCTCATAAGCATCATTCATGCCAAGTTTGGTTCAAATCCATTCAGTGGTTCTTAAGTAGAAGTTCTTTGTATGTATTTTCCCATACGGTCCAATGTTAAAATTAAGATACCCTCTGGCGGCCATCTTGGAAGAGGTCGGAAAACTTGACTGTGTTCAATAAAATGTAGTCCTTGACATGCTGAACATTTTTGCAATTTAAACTTGACCTCTATCTCAAAGCATCATTGAAATAAAGGACAAAAAGTATAAAATCACGAAAAATTTGACAAATAAAGGGCCACAACTCTTATATAGGTACTTGGATTTTCTTCAAAATTTTCATGTGGGTAGATATTAACATACTGAACGTTTTTGCAATTAAACTTAACATCTATCTGTTATAGTTTTTTTAATAAAAAATAAAAAAAAACATGAAAATTTTGAAAATTTTACGGAAAAAGGGCAATAACTCTTAGACGGGTCACAGATTTTCTTCAAAATGTCAGCATGGGCAGATCTTTACATGCTGATCATTTTTACCCCCATGTCAGATTTTTGATATCTGTAATGGTTTTTGAGTTATTTGCCAAAAACTGTAATTTACCCCTATGTTCTATTTTTAGTAACGGCAGTCATGTTGTTTGGCGTAAGACATACAAAATAATAAATTTGAAACTACATACCATAGTGATGATTCAGTTGAAGTTTGGTTCCATTTGACCCAGTGGTTTCAGAGGAGATTTTTGAAAGTGAGCTAACGACGGACGGACGGACGGACGACGGACGCCAAGTGATGGCAATAGCTCACCCTGGCATAGTTAAAAAAAAGGGAAGATAACTTAATTAAGGTAATTTGGATCCTCAATTTTTTTTCGGAAAAATGATAATCAATGTGTTTTGTTAAAATGCTTTTGACAAATTAAAAAAAAAATAATTGGCATCAACTAACTTATTTTTTCTTCACAAACTTAGAAAATTTGACCCATTCAATGATATTTCAGTATAGAATTATCTCCCTTTGATAAAACTGTTTGAATTTTTGTAATATTGTAATATTATTCAAACAAACTTCTTACTTGATGTTCATTTTTATTTATTATTGTATTAAAGACATACAAAATCATTTAGACAAAATTCTCATTGAATTATTGATTTTTCGCTTAGATGCGCAAAAAGATGCATAGTTTTAGACACCCCAACTACCTTAAATAAAATATGATGTCTACAGTCACATACAGTATGGTTAAAATCTTCAACAATGTGCAAAAGTGAACTGTTTTTGTTATTTTGGGTGTTGTCTAAATGATTCAATAAATAGTCGAATTAGTCCTTCCCTGCGTACTGCTTTAAGTCGCTACCAACTGTATGCTTAGTCCTACCCTGATTTACCCTGTGCACCTCTTTTAGCCAATCTGTTTCTCCACTCATATGAAGCTGAATTCATTGAAGGGCTTTTTCAAAATAAAGATAAAAAACTGGCCCACTCCTTAAATTTCAGCTTCCGATATATAGATGATATTTTATCACTCAACAAACCTCGCTTTGGTGATTTTCTTCATCTTATCTATCCAAAAGAGCTCGAAATTAAGGATACTACAGATACTTCCACATCGACCTGGTTTCTAATTGACCTTCAACTTGAAATTGACAACAGAGGTACACCACAAACTAGGCTAATGCCAATAGCCAACCTCCCTTTTCTTTGTAGCAACATTCCAAAAGCACCGGCATATGGAGTTTACATCCCCCAACTCATTCGCTACTCAAGGCCTGTGGTCGATATAGTGACTACCTTGATAGAGCTTGGTTGCTTATAAATAGGCTACTTAAGCAAGGGTATGTTGCCCATAACTTGAGGTCATCACTACGGAAGTTTTACGGTCGACATCACGATCTTGTGGACCGCTATGGGATATCTGTTTCCCAGAAGACGACAGATCTTTCTCTTTGTCACTAAAGTTTGTTTTTCCTCTACCGGATTTGACTTTAAGACCGGAGTTTATATGCTCAACACGGCGGGTGTCTTATGAGAAGCAGGAAATGATTACTCTACCGGTGCACCTGATCCCACCCATGGTTTTTTATTGGGTCCGTGTTGTTCATTTTTGTAAATATGTGTGTCTTCATTTTCTTTTCTGTGCCGTACTCGTGTGATGTCTTTGTTTCTTTGTTTCTTTTCCGACGTTGCCATTGTCCTTGGACTTTTCGTTTTAGACTGACGGTTCGGTTCTCACTTACTTTTTGGTGTACAGTAATTCTTTTGGTTATTGCGGCGTTATTGTTTACATAAAAGCTCATTCATTTAGGTCAAATAAAGGTTAATAGTGAATTTTTATGTTACAGTTGTCCATACACATAAAAATATAATATCAATACCATATAACAGTGAAATAACTTTTCGTCTGCACTCCTCTTTTTGAATTGTTTTGCATTATCATGCGTAGACTTAGTCGCTCCCCTGGTTGCACGGTATACAGGTTCACCGTAGGTGAATTATGAAGAGATTTATTGCATCCAAACTTTATTAGAAAAATGAATTTTGGGGAATGACCGGTTCAGGTTTATTTGGTAATGATGTTACAGGCTTGATCAGTCTGTGGTTGGAAATATCCATACCGATGGCGGTTAATTTATTTTCCAGAGAATGCCGGTCAGTTACGGATGAATCTAAACATACTTTGTAGAACGAATGAAGTTTTTTAAAGTGGCAAGGATTACAATTTTTGCACGAATGTGATAAATAGTATCATATTAAAAAATGCACATGATAAACTTATTCCAATTTTCGATGATAACAGCAGGTATTTTCACGACGTCCTTGTTTTTCACAATTCTAGTTTTTAGACCTTGTTTACACACAAAACTGAACTTATTAAAGCGAACAATACTTTTCTGGATCTTAACTATCATCATTAACTCTGGTAAAATAAAAACTAAAATTCATGATGAAAGTGGTTATTTTGATTTCACTATTACTAATTTCCATTTTCTGGACGGCGACGACCCCAGCTACATCCTGTGGGATGTATATCTCAACCGGTACGATTCGCACGCATCTTCTGCTCTTGACGTCTTTGATGATTTAGGCCAAGTTTGATTACAACTTGCCCTGCAGTTTCAGAGGAGAAGATTTTTGCAATCGTTGACGGACAGATGGACAGACCCGGCACCTGAATCGGTTTTCAGGGGCTCTGGCTACAGAGCTGCCGGGCGCGTCCCCAGGTGGTGGATAGGGGAATGCCCTGTCTATGCGGGGTAGTCAGGTCATAATACGGAAAGCCTGACCGCGAACCATTCTAGCCAAACTGTGTGGAGAAACGCTACGCTCCATGCAGTATAAAGACCCCTTCCATATTTCTCTAAAGAGAGCAGACGCATTTGGTGTCGGTATGGAAGGCTAAATTTCCTGCCCCTACCCATTACTCCCTTTTTCCAGTGGCATTCAAAAGTCGTTGCCCCGGTTGTCCCTTCCACCTTTGTTTCTTTCTTCTTTTGCTTTCAATTTTTTGAATTGATTAACTTGTTCTCGTCCTGATATAGCTGAAATATTGCTCACTGGACGTTAAACTCTAACTAATCAATCAATCAGATGGACAGACGGACGCAAAGTAATGGTAAAAGCTCACATGGCCTTTTAGGCCAGTTGAGCCAAAAATGGTTAAATCCACACAGTTAAATGGAATTTTTAAAATGATAGTAATATTGATCCCTTAAGTATACCAGGTAAATAAATGTGTTCATAATATCTTTTACAAAATAAACTCAGCTGGCGAAGTAAAACGCATTGACTTAGTGTCGCTATTTTGAGTTTGACGTCATGACGTCTGTACTTTGTCGTATTTTCAATGATTTTTTTTCTTTTGCCTTTGAGCTTTTGTGTGAGGAAGTCAGCGACCCTATGATTATTTTGTATCATTTTAATCCGCAGATTAAGATCTCTGAAAAATGTTCTTTAGAAAATTCAGTTTTTTTTATATGACTGTTTTGGTACCAATCATGTTAATTTTGTTTTAGATTTCCCTATATAATCCTTGTATTTTTAGTTTTTGCCATTCCCATTTTCAATCCTATACTCCGCGGAAACCAATTCGGTGACCTTAACTTATTTTACATATTTGGATTCAGTTTTTCAAACTCAATCAACAGTCAAATTTTAAAGAAAATCTATAGATTCGATAATTTACCAAACCTTGACCTTTAGAAGATTTATGGAAGATGTCAACATTTGTCACCTAAATATGGTATGACTCGCAAACAGCTTAGTACAAAGGGCAGTTCTCATCCTTGTTTTACGAAAATGTTGTTAAAAAGTGCCCCAACGAAAATCCAGAAAAATTGGGACGTTACTTACATCCTTTACTTAAAAGGTGATATTGAAAAGAAAGTGGTTTGGGGATCCAATGACCTTAAAATTTTAAATGTATACCGTACTCTGACTTGTACTGCTGATGCCCACTTAAAAACATAATGATTCTTTACTAAACCCTTCGGTAAGTTTTGAGCTAGATTTTTCTCTCGTAGTGCAACAGCGTTTCAACAGTAGACTAGGCTAGACTGTGGTTTAGTGGCGAGCACTCCTTGACATATCTTTCTAAATTACATTTTGTCTTATTCTTTCCTTTTAAAGATAGGTGTTAGGAGTCTACTTTTATTCGGCTTTATTTGTATTTGTTATACTACATGGAAATGGGATAGAGAGTTAGGAAGTTTGGGTACCCATAAATCGGTTTTACTATACCGCGGTTAGCTTTTGCTAGTGCTGGTACCAAGTCCTTCGTTGTTAATGTTAGTCGTTTGTCTTTTACTGGTGTTTCCTTGTGGATTGTGGCATGCGATTGTGAATATCGGCGGGCATTGTATCTGTTTCCTGTTTTTTTTTTTAAATCATCTTAGTGCAGCATGTTTGTTCTTTTTTTATTTCTTGCGCTACCATGTCGGAGGGTTTTTATTTGTCATAAAAAAGATCATCGTGCAAGATATTTCTAATTCTTTGTACCTCGTGTAATGACAGTCTCACAAATTTTGACCTTCACAAATGGAATAAGACTATACGTTCAATTATGTAAAGACCCCAAACGTAAAATGGTTCATCTTTAAATCAACATATCCAAATAAATACTAATGTTCTTAAACCATTATCGTTTTCGAATTCTTTACCTTAATTTCAATCGTAATCATATACTTTTCCTATTCCATCTTTGCAGCCATTTTTTTTAAAAGCCTTCAAAAACTACAGAATTTGTTTTAAGACAATGATGTAGCTTATTCGTGCCAAGCAGGAGAAAAAAAAATATAATAAAAATCGTTGAAACGATTTTAAAAATCGTTTGTACGGTTTTTTAAAATCGTTAGTACGATTTTAAAATCGTTACAACAATTTTTAAAATCGTTTGTACGATTTTAAAATCGTTAGAACGATTTTTGTACGATTTTAATTTCGTTTGTACGATTTAAAAATCGTACAAACGATTTTAAAAATCGTTTAAACGATTTTAATAAAGTCGTTTGTACGAATTTAAAATCGTTTAAACGATTTTTTAATTCGTTTGTACGATTTTAAAATCGTTTAAACGATTTTTCAAAATCGTATGTACGATTTTAAAATTGTTTGTACGATTTTAAAAAATTGTTAGTACGGTTTTTTTAATTCGTTTGTACGATTTTAAAAAAATTGCTATTTGGTTTATTAATACAATTGTATGGAGGCTTATTTATGACATTTCTGCATTCGTGAAGTTAATAAGCTGCCCAGATAATGATATCCATATACAGACATAATAATTTCTAGGGAAAATGATTAAAATTGTTCTCTCGCTTACTGGCAAGTCCCATACGCAAGCCTAAACACATTTAACGAATAGAGACAATGTTCGGTAACGAGTTTAGGTTCGTAATCGAACGATAAATATTACATTTCCAGATCAAACGACTATTGACATTTAGTACACTATCTTTTTTCTTGTCTGAATTCAAGAAGCTATGGAGTCGAGACGAAGAGGTTGTTCTAAGTCTTCTAGTTGTTTTCAAGGACGACTTTGCATTTGTCCCATGCATATGCTTGTTCCAGTCGGTATCGCCCGCAATGTCGTGCAGAAGTTCGGTGTTGCATGGACGAAAAAGGATCATTTGAAGACTTAAAATGGGTGTTCTGCGGAACACATGTGTCGCCTGCATTATATTTATATATATTAAAGAATTCATGTTTTATTACAGAATGACAAAATCCAATTAAAGCATGAAAAATATTAATAAAGCAGAACAAAATACATTGTGAACATCTAAAATGTATATTAAAGCCTTCCTGTCAGTTTGATTGAAAAGTACAAAGCAGTTTGGAGGAGTTGCAGGTAGGGAAAGCATACCCCAAGACTCCAATAACCTAAAATGACAAAATCAAAAGATAGATAGAAAACTTCAAAAAATATATATCAAATGAAACAAAATGCATGGTGCACATCTGCAGTATATATTAAAGCAGTCCTGCAAGTTTTGTTGGAAAATACCCAGTGGTCTAGAAGGAGTTGCGGATAATGGAAGCAAATCCTAAGACTCCAATAAGCTAAAATTACAAAGTCCGAAGATAGCTAGAAAATCTATGAAAAAAATAAGAATTAAAGAAAACAAAATATATGGTGCACATTTGCAATATATATTAAAGCATTCCTGTAAGTTGGGTTAGAAAGTACCCAGCGGTCTAGGAGGAGTTGCGGATAATGGAGGCAAACCCTACAAGTAAGACTCCAATAAGCTAAAATGACAAAGTCCATATAGCTATAAAAAAACACACACACACACAAAAGAAAAACAAAATTCATGGTGCACATATACAATATATTGAAGAATTCCTGCAAGTTTGGTTGGAAAGTACCGAGTGGTTTAGGAGGAGATGCGGATGGTACAACTTTTGGAGCCATACAGATGGACGGACAGACAGACAGCACAAGACGACGGATAGTGATCCCTATGTGTCGATCCTGCACTAGGTACAGGCGACACCAAAATATCTAAAATTTAGAAATTCTGTCAACTTTGGATTCCCCTCAATAACACCTCTCTCCTTGGTGATTAAGGCGTTATTTTTTGTTATTAGTTCATATCAGTGATGTTGTTTTGGGGCTTGAAAATGTTTGATTTTATATTCACCGAGGACATATTAGATGTCTAAATGGTTATCTGCAGGACTAAGGGGACGGCCATTTGATTTTCAGGAGGAGGCTTGTGCGATTTTGCTTAGAAAAATTATTTATTTTAATGAAAATTTCGAACAAATTATTTATTTTCTCCAAATTTCAAATCAATTTTTTATTTGCATTTGAAACAAAAAAAAAAAAACAAAAAAAAAAACACTTCAAATCAAAATTTCGAACAAATTATTTATTTTCATTACAAGTAGGATTAAAATATTTATTTTAACTGGCGTCAAGATTTAATTATTTATTCAAAAAATCGCCCAAGCCCCATCCCTGAAAATCAAATGGTCGTCCACTAATATTTACTGAAATTTCGGTATCTATATTTAGTTTAAGTTATAAAGTTTGAATTTGGTATCACTGGTGGATCAGCCTTAAAAAAGGGGGTCGAACCTCCGAAACCCATCTTTAGGGTATTTTGTGTGTGTGTGTGTGTGTGTGTGTGTGTGTCTGTCTGTGTTTTTTGTTTTTTGTTTTTAATTTGCCACTGGGATGTTGTTTCTGATGGTAGACTGGTAGTACCCAACGTAAGCACCGGCTGGCCCTGCTGTTCAGTACTTTCAAAAGTAACAATAACTTAAGTTTGAAATATTTAACACACTAAAAGTATCCTTCTACAGTTCATTTTTCGATATTATTATACCATTCATTGGCAAATACAGGGGTGGTGTTCTAACCCCCTTTTTCTGGATAAATTAATTTCGTACATAATTGAGGGGTAAATGGACAAAAATAGTAACAATTTCGACCTGAACATCCCTTTTTGAAGGCTTGATCCGCCGGTGAAGGTTAATTGATTTCTATAATGAACAGCTTTTTCAAGTGCTTTTGTGTATGGAAGTTTCCTTTATTATGCAGCAACGACTCCATGTAAAAGATAAATCAATGACATTTGGGATCGGAGGAAGTTAATACAGCCTTTACCACTGGGGTTGAAGTGCGTATCGAGAATTACCTAATTTACATGAATTGCATTTAATTTCTGTAAATGAGACTCGATTAAGTGCCTTATTTGTGTCAATGTGCACCTTTTCGCAGTCAATTTTTGTTATTGACGCCAAAAAGGCATTTAATGGAGTCGCATCTATAGAATTAAATGCCATTTACGTAAATAAGGAAATTCTCGATACGCACTTCGACCCCAGTGTGTTACTGTATATAGTTATAGAAAGTCACAAGCCCAGTGAAATGCAGAGTGACCTTTTCACAGTTTAAGGAAATGAAGAGGTGAAAATGTATAGAGTTTGAGTCTAACAATTGGTCTTTTTTCTATTTTATCTCACCATTACCACCACCCAGCAGCAGTAAAAGCAGCAATTATACCCCTCTATGTGGCGTAGTAGCATCAATATAGTGAAATGAGTACACGAGTACTGTTAAAATATACTCTTTAGTTGTAAAATCATAATTATAATCAAGTCATATATAAGCATCATTAATAAATAACGAGTTATCACCCCTACCTAACAATGAATGTAAACCTGAAAGAAGACACCCCATTGGGTTATATAACCAGATGCTCACACGTGAGCTTGTTCTCTCACGTGGTGGCTATTGGTCAAATAAGATTTTTCGACAGAGTTAAATGATTAATCTGAGGTGAAACAAGCCAAGTGTTAGTAAAATCATTCATCTGGTAGATTAATGTCATGTTAAAATACCTAGTTAATATCAATTATGAAACGGATTTCAAGAATAACCAATTAACAACATTTCCCCATAGATTTCTATGTTAAACTATAATCCCCTGTACCGGGCATCTTTTATATCTGATTCGTACAAATATATAAAATTTTGTAGATGACCATTTAGTTACCATGCCTAGTTAATATAAATTTGATATGGGGAACGGTTTTCAAGAATAAGCAATTTACAACATTTTCCCATAAGAAAAATCTAAGATCTGCATTTGCAGCCATCTTGGATTTATGATCGTTACCAAAATCATAAATATGTTCAATGACCATCATGTTACCATGTAACCATGCCTTATTAATATCAACTTGCTGTTGAAACCGTTTTCAAAAATAAACATAACTACTTTCCCTAGTGGCAGCCATTTTGGATTTGTGAATGGTACAAATAATAAAATTCGGTTGATGACCATCATGTTACCAAACCTTGTTATTATCAACTTAACAGTTTTCAAGAATTTATCAATTCACAACATTTTCCTGTAGGGTGCAATGTTAAACTAAAATCTGCAGGGGCGTCCATCTTAGATTCATGATCGATACTAAACTAAAATCATACAATTTCTTGGTGATCATCATGTCACCATGCCTAGATAAAATCAACTTGATGTAGGAAACGGTTTTCAAGAATTAACAATTTACAATATTTTCCCATAGGGTTGAACTAATGTTCCACGGCAGCGGCCATCTTGGATGAGATGCGAAGATGTCAGACATATGTAGAAATTGTAGTTCTAAACTTTTGCTATTGAAACTCTATCTCATAGCGGGTTTGCAAAATAAGACATTTTTTTATATCTATAACGCTTTTCCAATTATTTGAAAAAAGAGCAATTTACTCTTATGTGAGGGACAGACAGGGGGGTGTCTTTCTTTTTCCTCCCGACCCCTTGCTCCCTTTTTTGGTCCTTTATCTCCTTTTTCCCGTCTATTCTTTCTTTTCTCCAGTCCCCTTTCTCCCGATCTCCCTTTAATTTTCTTTTCTCCCTTTTCTCCTTTCTCCCGCCCCTCTTTTTTTTGTCTCCAGACTAATTTCTCCTTTCTCCCGGTCTCCCTTAACCTTGTCCGCCCCCTCTTATGTTCTGTCTATAGTAACAGCGGCCATGTTGTTTGATCAACGGACTAATCGAACACAATTTTGAAACTGCATACCCTGGTGATGATTCAGGCCAAATTTTGTTACAATTTGCCAAGCAGTTTCAGTGTCTCTCAGTCGCCAGACTGCCATTCTACTGACTAGCTGTGGTTAGAAGTGGGAATTAGAATGCACAGAAAGTTTCACATCAGTAAGTAATGTTAGAAACCGACTACATTGAATAAAGATGGACTGCATTCTCGAAAGCCCGATGGAGCGGGAGAAAATTTTGATCATTCAAAACCTGGACTTTAAATGCAGTACAAACCTTGGTAATGATTATTATAACCCCGCTTGAAAAAGCGGTGGGTACATAGTGATGGGGGTGTCCGCCCGTCTGTCTGTCCATCCGTCCGTTCGTTTGTCTGTCCGTCACACATTTTTTGTTACAATTTTCTCAGCAAGTATGTTGGAATGATTTCATATTTGGTTTGATGCTTATTTATGATGAGTTGTAAAGTGTAAGCTATTTTCAGGTCTACCATCACTCATTACAATGTATGAATGAGAAATTTGCGTCGCAGTTTACTTCGCTTGTATGAGTGGGAGTGACTTGAAATTTGGTCTGGAGCTTCATAACGGTGAAATTAAAACACACACACACACCCACACAAAACGGCTGGTATATACTGATGAGGGTGTCCCTCCGTTCGTTTGTCTGTCTGTCCGTCACACATTTTTGGTCACAGTTTTCTCAGCAATATATATTGGAATGATTTCATATTTGGTCTGAAGCTTGATTATGACATGTTGTAACGTGTACGACATTTTCAGGTTTGCCGTTTCACTACTTCATGTTTGCCGATATGTTTTAAGTTTTACCATAATCCACTTTTAATGAAAACTTTTCGTCACAGTTTGGCTTCTATTAGATGGAATAATTTGAAACTTTGTTTCGAGCTTTATTTCATTGGGTTGCAACTTGTAATTCATTTACAGGACTGTTGTGCTTTCACCTCCAGTTTGCCGATTCTCTGATTTTTAACTATAATAACTATGTTAGATGAGTTGTAACGTGTAAGTCATTTTTAGGTCTGTATTACTACTTCCTGTTTGCCGAGATGACAATGTTTAACTATAATCCACTATGGAGTAGAAAGTTTCTTCACACTTTACCTAGCTTATATGTCATGCATTCAAATTTGGTCTGGACAACTGTTAAAAGAAATTTATTACACTTAGGGAAGGGGGGGGGGGGTATTCATTTGTGGTCCAGCGGTGGACAATATTTCTAGTTTGTATTATATTTGTATAGAAGGCAGTTGTCAATGCACACACTATGATAGAGTATTGGTTGACTGGAGAGTTGAAGACGTGGAACACCATAGACATTTTCCATAATGTCCCGTCATGCAAGAATGTTTACAATAACACGGACTTATACCAAAACAACGACCAGTGGACGTTTCAATGTCTGGATAACTATTAATGCGGACCTGACACCCGACCAATAAGGTAAATCGAGGATTGTCGCAGGTATCAAGGCACTACCATTACTTCTGCAACACTCCGTGTTATGTCGGAACAAATAAATTCCCCAACGGCTTGTCATACATAAAACTATAATTAAGTAATGCACGGTTTAACAAATTACTAGTTGGTGTTCTACTTCACTTGGTTAATTAGAATTCTAAGAATTCTACCTGTAAGCAGGTAATGTCCTTTATCAGTAGTTTTATTACCCCCCCAATAAACACTTGGCTACCAGATCGAGATTCTATAAACCCACATGTAATCTGTGACACAACGTTTCTAAGAGATAATAGAGACATATAAAATAACAACAGAACAAAGCAGATATTTTTTATGATGTTTAAAATTTGAAGGCGTATTCCGTGAACTCGCCTTTCCAGTCGTAAGTCGTTTTCATATTTACTATACATTTCATAGGTAGCGCATTTTTTAATATAAAAAAATGCAATGAATTTCTAATATAAAAAAATCATTTTTTAATATTAAAAAATCGAACTGCTTATTAATTTAAAAAAACCTATTTTTAATATGAAAGAATCATCTTTTAATATTAGGAAACACGCCTATTTTTTAATATTAAAATGATTTTCTTATATTAAGAAATGCTTTTTTAATATTAAAAAAATAGGGAATAAATTCCCCAACGGCTTGTCATACATATGACTGTAATTTAGTACTGCATTGTTTAACAAATTACAAGTTGGTGTTCTCAAGCTCAGTTAAAGTTCGAATACCTACGTCCGCATTACTAAAGTTATAACCGAAACTAGGGCGATACTTATACATCCTGTTACTTACATTTATAAAAATTGTTGATAAATTTATCAATGACTGCCCAGTGGTTAAAGACTTGTTCACTAATCATTGATTATTAGAGTGGCCGCGGAAGCAGGTGCCAATGGGTACTCCCATTGTAAATGCAGCCTCGTAGAAAAAATAGTGCATTAGATTCCAGAATAGATTCCATGTCTCTCATCAGAATGATATTTTCGATATCTTAACAACAGTGCAGTATTGAATTCAAATTATTGGTTGAAATTGAGAAATTATGTTAATTTTTGGCTTTTATATAGATTAGACCTTCAAAAACTACCTTTTAAAACACATCTTTTGCAAAATAAAAAACCTTGCCATTTTGCTCATTGAAAATTTTATTTCAATATCTTAATTCAATTTCATTGATTGATTGATTGATTTTTACGTGCAGTGAGCAAAATTTCATCTATATCAGGACAAGAACGAGCAAGTTAACCAATTAAAAAATATTAGTAAAAGAATGTGGAACTGACAACTTGGTCAACGGGTTTTAATACCACAGGAAAATGGAACAAATGGCTAGGGGCTGGAAATCGAGCCTTCTACCCGATTCTCAGCGAGTCGTCTTTTGTATAAAAAATAAAGAAGGAATTTTTGTACTGAATAGGGTGTGGCGTTTCTTATTCTATTTTGAGCTTTATAGTTTCAAATTGGTTGTTTTTTCTTTAGAAGCAACGACAGGTCGTGTGATTTTATGAGTCAATAGTTAAATAAAATATATAAATAAATAAAAAATCACTTGTCCTGGGGAGTTTCCAGAAATTTTACAAAAATCAAAATCACAGATATTTGCAATATAAATACAGTAAATGTCAAAACGTATTGAATGCACTGAATTTAAAAAATACGCCTTCTCGCTCGAAAGTCATGTAAACGTATAACTAAACAATGAAAGATATGGAATAAATGCACATGAGACAAAGTCTCTACAAATACATGATTAAACCAGGCAATGGATCAACGCTTTTATTGTTGTTCTTCATCATGAGGTCTTCAACAATGAACTATGCTCACACCTCATAATAAGTTCAAGACAGCCCCTAGCACCGATTTGAGAGGAATTCACTGCTAAATGTCGAGCAAAACATCTCTTTTGTTTATGGATGCAGGGTTGTCAAAAACATAAAACTAACTGGCAAAGTGTTCTAACAACTGCTGTCATCCATTGCCCGACAAAAAGACTCATGAAAGACAACCACAACATATAAGAAACCACTCATCGAGTAAAGTGCAAGAAAACTTGGCTTAATATAACAAGAGATGTGGTCACTTTGGAAATTACAAAAAAAAAAATGTATGATAGTGTACCCATATGAGATATTCGCTCAAGAACAAGTACACAATAACTGAAATGTATAGAGAGCATACATCTATATATAACTAGTCTTACAGAGTTTCAACTGGAGACAATTTATCAAAAATTTACATCAAAGAATTTAAATTCAGTTTCTGAATATGGTTGTATTTACTAGAAGGTACTGAAAAAATTTGATAGCCAGGTAGAATTTAAAAGATCACTTGTGCTGGAATAAAACAACACCCAGCAGAGTGAAGAGAATTAATACATGCACCAAAGAACAAAATATTGAGCTTATGAATCAGATATGAGCAGAGTTATGTGCAAGTGATATTAAAAAGATTGACTTTTAGTCGTTTTGTTTGGAATGTCTTGTTATCTTATCTGCAAAATTCCAGAGATCAGATTATATAAACAAAAAATATGTTTACTGCAACACTTATAAATATGTACGATAATATATCCAATCACCTAGACTACAATACAAAAATTTTCCAATCAACTTTATTAGTAACTATTTATTGACTTCATATCACAGAAAACTTAAAATGTCATTCTCTACAAAATAGAAGTAAACTTAAAATATTGCAAAAATAATTATTTTCGAATCAATATTGCCAACAGAGAAAAATAGAAAAATTCGATTACACAAATTATAAAAATTATATCACAGACAAATTGTTATCACAAAAACCCCGATTAAGAGGGAGAAAAAGAGATCAATTGAGCCTATATAAATAGATTATATCATATACATTAGAAATTGCATGATAGATAAATAGAGAATACTAATAATAAAAATAAGAGTATTACATGAACATCATAGTTTACTCATATAGTTTAAGCTAACACCAAAAATTGCTAAAATATAGTTATTTGTGATTTCAATTTGAACTCATTTTAACTTAGTTTTCTTTTGATTGATTTGGCTGCTGTCGTCGTTGTTATCTTTCCTCTTCAATTGTTGATAACTTTTCTCGGCAAGTTTTTTTAATTCATCTTCCTTTTCATCACTTTTTGTGTACACTCTTATAACCTTTTCTTGAAAGATTTCGGAAGGTAAAAAAAGGGAAAGCTGAAAATAAAACAAAACAAATGTGTAATCCATGAAAAGATTTACAAGCAGTTGCAAATTTATAGTGACGTCATTGTCCCATAAAAATACAGTATAAAACATTTTTGTCCGCTGCATTTGTTTAGATAAATTCAAGATTTTCAACATCTGCCTATTTCGTGCATGCAGTTTACCTAATTATTGCACTGCGGTCAATTATGTTGTATCGTTATCGGTCAATGGAAGACACTATTTTTAAGAATACTTCGCCAATAATGTTTGTTATTGTTCACTAGCTTGAGACACTTGTTCTTTTGTCGGGGAACAGATGACAATGATTGTAAGAGCACTTAGCTAGTTTAATATGTATTTGTTAAGACGTTGGTCTCCATATGATTGCATTACAAAAAAACAGGACAACAGCAAACACCTACAATGGACGGGAACTACAACCACATGTCACGATTTACAAGCGAACTTCACTAAAAAGAATAATTAAAACAAGAGAGAAACATAACTAACGATAGGAACTCGGGACAGCCGGACTTGGTACCGGCACCAGCAAAAGCCAATGGTAGGGTTAAACCGGTTTATGGGTACCCAAACCTCCCCTTTCTCTTTCCCTTTTCCCTGTAGTATAATAAACATGCGAGGTAAACCCAGTACAGGTAGACTACTAACTAAATGACCACTATCTTGGAAAAGAATAAGATACAATATGTTTATTTTCTTACTTTACTGTCTTGGATCGGGGTAGATAAGAGTAGACTGAAGCAGCATTGTTAGTCATCTAGTGATTCAGGATTCCTTTTATTTGGTATTTGATAACACTACTTGTCTTTTGTTTTTATTTTTTACAATCCCGCACCCTTGTAGATAAAAAAATATTTTTGAAGTGTTTTTGTGACACTTATGATATTTTGATTTTTAGACTACCTAGGGACAATTATGTATGATTAGTCATTTGGGAAATTTTGCTTTTGAAACTAACTAGGGACAACTGTCATCATGTTTGGGTTCTGACAATGTTTTTTAAGAAAAAAAAAACTTATAAAAATGTTTTGCTATAATGTAGTTAGTAGCCACTTTGGATAATTCCCGAAAAAGGTATACAAAATCTTATAAGAGATGTTTCACATTTTGACGAAACAGGACGTGAACGAATGAGGACTAGTTATTGCACACAATCTAAAAAGCGAAAATGGATTTAAAAATTGCACAATTCCAATAACTTAATAATTGTGTAGGTTAAACAGCGGAAAAGGCTTCCCTCTGAGCCAAATTTCCTTCTTAAATCGCTACGTCTCGCTTCATTTGTACGTATGTCATACAAAAGATACAAGATCACTCGAATTGTCCTTCTTATATTTCAAAAATAGATATGTCATGCATTTCTCATTAATCAATGTGAAAAAAATAACAGTCCGAAGCCACAGTACAAAGTTTACGAAATAAAATTTAATTTGTGATGCTACATGCAATGCGCCAACCTTATGACCAGTAAACACTCATCATATCTATTATATACTTTCTGCATTATACAATGGGATCTCTTCATAAATAAGAGACATGGATTTCTCTCATTTCATAGTAGCAGATGTACAAAATATTTTCAAATAGTTCGTGCAATGCGAATTTTTATGCCCCCAGATCGAGGATCGGGGGGCATATTGTTTTTGTCATGTCTGTGTGTCTGTCTGAGCGTCAGAAACTTTAACCTTGGCTATAACTTTTGAACTATGTAAGATAAACTTCTCATACACGGCAAGTGTAAAGGTCTATTCAAGAGGAACATAAATATGCAAAAAAATTTAGATCAGGTCAAAGGTCAAGGTCACAGAGGTCAAAAAGGGGTGGAATTGGCTGTTTTCACATATTGGACTGTAAAATCCTTATTATTTGTCCTACTGAGACGGGGTTTGTTTTATCTGATTACTAATAAAGTTGCGCAACTGTATTGTGTCGACAGATTTGAGGTAGCATTAACCGTTTTTGAGAAACAAGAGGCCCAAAGGGGGTCATATTGGAAAAAAAATGATTTTTTAAATTTTTTGTTGGATCTTGATGCAGTATTTTTCTGTAGGTTTCTAATAGCATGTTTAAACAGATACATTTAACAATTAAAACCATTTCAGTAAACAAGAGGCCCAAAAGGGCTTCATCTGTTTCAGAATAAAGGGATTGAATTGGGTGCTTTTATGGTAATAAACAACTTTTGAACTATGTAAGAAAGACTTTTAATACTTGGCAAGTGTATAGGTCTTGTCAAGAGGAACGCCAATATGCAAAAAATTAGGTCAGAGGTCAAGGTCACAGAGGTAAAATTGGATATTTTCAAATATTTTACTGTAGAATCTGGGGGCATATGTAGTGTTTCAAAAACACATCTTGTTTCAGTTTGAACAAATACGATCAGTTCGTGTTGAGACTTTCTCTTGAACCATATACTGTTTATTTTAACTAAAATTTAGTAAACACATTTTTTAAAGATTTTTACATTGTTTGTTATATCCATTTCAATTTGTCGGTATAAAGTTGTCGTACAGAGATCACCGGTGGGTCCAGCCTTCGGGTCCAAGCTATATTTTGCATTTTTTGGGGGTCAATTTTCCCTAAATTCAACACGAAATTAAAAAACAAAATCCCAGAAAAAGGGGGTTCCAACCACTTTTGCCCTTTAGGAGAATTCTTCATATCAGAAAACCATCTCTAAACCCACTTATTGTGTAATCTTTGTTGTACTGATAATTTTATTAATATAGGAGGTAAATAACTTTGATTGATCAAGTATTCACTAACACCACATTCATCAAGCGAGGATTTAATAGTATTTATCAACTTAAACTGCAGATGATGATGTTCGGACAGTTTAAACATAGAATATACAATATATATGAAAAAGAAAGGAAATGTGGTAAATGTCAAGGAGACAACATCCCATATCCAGGTTTAAACGACCCAAAACAAAGCATCTAGGGGTCACCGTACGGTCTTCAACACAGTGAGGAACCTCACACCATATAGCAAGCCCTAAATGGCCCCAAATATGTTAGAAAGTTTATTTTCGCACTGCAAAAGTCTACTCCAAAAAACAATCATATTAATTTTAATTTGTACATCAAGTGGTTTTCGCCCTCATTCTCCACATATCATGAAACATGAAGTACTGGTTCTAACCTTTAAAATATTTATGCAAAATTGTAGATGTATTTTTTTTTCAATGATATTATAATTTTCAAAACCCCAAATTGCTGATTAATCAAAACATCAAATAATTTCAATTGTAGATCTATCGCAATTGACATATTTCGAAGTTTTTTTTTATAAAGACCATGCAATGCTTTATTTGCTTGATCTACTAATTTTTCTCAGCTAAAACAAATTTACCATTATAATTAAAGACAATATCCAAATAGGTATATGAATCTTGAGTTTCTATTGTTTTGTCAAAACTTTGAAAGGTTCTCACATTACTAACTTTTCTATTTGAAAATACAACAATTTTTGAATTGTTAGCAATTACTTCTAGCTTCCAAAGCTTAAAAATCAATTTCAAAAGAATATAACGGTATTTGTTATTCAACTTGAGGTTCAGAAAAAAAACCAGTATCGTCAGCATACAGTAATATAAACAGTTTTAGTGCTGCTAAAAAACTGTAGGAGGATTTATCTGGACAAATGGAGTACCCTGTAAACTTCCTATCTTATAAACTGAAGGTGGAGTTATCCGAACAAATAATGTACCCTATATGCAATGTAATGCATAAAATTGAAAGTTCAACAATGTGTAGTTTTCTGAAAAAAATATCAAAAATCAAAATCCAAGTATCATGCACATCTTTGATATGTGAACAATCAACCTGCAAAATAATAACTTCCTATCTAATAAGCTGTAGGAGGAATTATCCTGACAAATGATGTACCCTATATGCAATATAATGCATAAAAATGACAAAATTATACAATGTGTAGTTTTCTGAAAAATTATCTAAAATCAAAATCCAAGTAGCATGCACATCTTTGATATGTGAACAATCAACCAGCAAAATAAAAACTTCCTAGCTTAAAAATTGTAGGAGGAGTTATCCAGACAAATGGTGCACCCTATATGCAATATATGCATAAAAATGACAAAGTTCATTAATGTGTAGTTTTCTGAAAAAAAAAATAAAAAATCAAAATCCAAGTAGTATGCACATCTTTGATATGTGCACAATTAACCTGCAAAATAAAAAACGTCCTACCTTAAAAACTGTAGGAGGAGTTATCCGGACAAATGGTGTACCCACTTGATGACAGACGGACGGACGGACTGACGGATCAACCCTCCGCAACTTCGCTGCGTGGGGTATAATAAAGTTAATAGAAAAGGGGAGAGATTTTCACCCGGACGGCCTCCTATGTTGCACGGTAAAAATTAAGAATTTTTACCAGATTGACTAATACATGACTTAGAATCTTTGTATAAAGTAAAAATGACAGTTGATATTTTCCCATTAATATTACTTGTAATAAGTTTTTGGCATAAACCCAGTCTCCAAACCGTATCAAAAGCTTTTCTAAAGTGTATAAATGTCAGCATTTTTTTTTCCAGATAACAAATACTAGTAGATAGAGATAAGTGATTGTAAAATGAAAAATATTGTCTTGTGCAGAATAATCTTTTCGGAAACCAGCCTGGGTTTTCGTGATAAGTTCAATTTGTTTAGCATATTTGTTTAGTCTTCTGTTGCGTATAATTTACCAAGATTTGGAACTATTGTAATATCTCTATAGTTATCAGGATCGTTCTGCCTTTTTTCTTATAAATTGCTCGTAGGACACCAATAGACCAAGTTCAGAATTATACCCGTATCTAAAATTGCTTATTTTTGAAGCAGCTCTGCTGTTAAAAAGTCCTTTGCCATACGAAAGTGAAAGTATTCATATGGTTCATGATTGAAGCAAGTTTATCCGCAATAGTTTTAAGTCGATATAGAAAGTAAAAATGTTTTGGCGTTTCTGTTACGATTTATTCATTTCCATCTTCATTTCTTAATACTCATCGTATTTGATTTGGCTACGTGGATCTTCTTTTGTACCGTAAAATTAAATAGACAATATTTACTTAGTGTCTTTAAATGTCAGCTGTACAAGGCTTAGAAACAAATTGACTTGCTAGCCTTTGGCGAGCATTTTAGTGATTTCACTTGGTAAGCTACCAGTGCGAGGGTGTACTCGACTTACAACAGACTCCACAAAATTTGATTTCTATTTGAATAATGTCTAATGTTACATGTGTTGGGCGAGAATGATCATTTCATAAGCTTGACAAACATATTTATGTAATCGCAGTCTTAGAAATAATGTATAGATAATATTGGAAATGAATAACATTGTATCTTCAGCTTATAGCCCCTTCGTGTCTTTAAAAGTTATGGTTTGTCGTGAAAGATTCCTTTCGTCGAGTTACGTCGAGTTTCGTCAGGATATGAAACATCTCTACTAGACCTTTATAGCTAAGTTTTGGTCCAAATTTGTGCAGTTTCATGGAATTCATAGTTTACATTGACCTACAGCTTGAAACTAACAAATGTCTTTTCTAAAGCACACTTTTATTTTTTTCTAACAAGAATTTTAAAAAGAAAAGCGCAACCAAGAATCTGATTGAAGTTGAAAAAAGCTTTAAATAGTATTTCAGCTAAGAGTCAGGCAGTGGGTGTTACATCAAAAATTTAGATTCTGTATTTTTGGGGTTAGATATATTCATTTGGTTGTACAAACAAATCCCAAAAAGTTTTTACATTCGTACATGTGTTAGGTCTCGAGATAATTTTTGACTGGTTATATAGAGAAAAAATGGCGGGATAATTTTCCCGTATTTTTTACTGTACAATGTAACTAAATTTTGGACCCTGATAAATTAAAAAGGCAAAATAACAGAGAACTTTATTCCTCAAAATGACGCTTTCGTGTTTATTTTGCGTTTTTTTCTCAATGTGCAATAAAAATCAAACATTTAAAGTTATCGTTTTTTCTCTGAATATGCCACCGCAGTAATGCATGTTGCCTGTTTCTTCGACTGACTGGTACTTAATTCAGGAAGAATTCTTTGAAACTGTTTTATTTTGTTGCATTAGGGTATAATGAGTAATGAAATAGTTAACATGTTTGCTACTCCAGTGTGACAAATTTACAAATTTTATGGCTATAAAAACCTGTTTCGGATGTCCCATATGATAACAATTTGTGTCATTTTCCTTTTTGTAGAAGTAAACATGAGCAATTGGATTATTATTGTCCTTCTTGCCGTAAGAAAATGCAGGGTCCTAAAAATAAAAAAAAATATAAGAATGTAATATAATTTCAAACATGACAGACATGATAACAAGTAACAGGAAAATAGTATTTAGTTATTCTTGGTTCAAATATTTGAATCAATTTTTAATTATGCGATGATTTCAATTTTTGAAGTGTTATTTTAATTTACTGATTACTTTAAACACATACATGTACATATAAACTTACAATGTTTTTACATATCTATATTAGGATTTTTTCCTGTAAAAGTACTTAAAAATCTGTTTTGAGTTTGGAATACTTTGCATCAGTAAAAAACCTACCAGTATAACAAAGTCATCCTTAGTGATAGTTTTTCCTCCATCGGCTGATAAGATTGCTGTTGTCAGCTCTTTAGTAAAGTCTTTTTCAAAGGTCTACAAATTATAAACACATTTATAAATACCATACAAAGACAAATAGAAAAAAAAAGGATTTTTTGCATATAACTGTTTCGCCAGTATCGAACTTATAGAAGACCAAAATCCAAAGACGCAAAATCCAAAGTAAGACCAGAATCGAAATATGTTACAGAATACATATTAATTTTTTAAATCATGGATTTCCTATGTTTGGGTTCTAGTGCTGCTGATTAGGAATTATTTACAGCTCATTAAAAGTATTTGCAGTTGGAGTTAACATATGTGTTATGGTCTCGTCTTCATTTACTCCATACCCTTTTGTAAAATATTTAAGAATATCAGAGGCATTACAAACCTATTCAATACACAATTTTCTTTTATGTTAACCATAAAAAAATGTTAAAATAATATTTTATTTTTACCATGCAGTAAGGTCAATTCCTCATTTATTTAGTAGTCTTAAGATTGTGTCTTTGTTTTCATAAATTGAGAACCGTTACTTACATGTACCCAAAGTCGGTGGTTCGCGCGGGTTTTCAGGCTTACTCGACCACTTAAACTGACCGCCACGATATAGCCGAAATACTTTTCTTAAGGTTTCCTCAAACCCCAACAAATAGACACTCCCCGAAAAGCCTACATCTATTGTAATGATATTATATTGCAATTTAAGATGTTGCGGAACAAAACAATAAAAAAAATAAAGGATATAAAGTAAATATGTATGAATAAAAATTTCTACAAACACATGGCAAAACTGAGCAAATGGAACAACACTTCCTTGTTGTTCTTCATCTTGAAGTCACAATGAGGCTTAAAAAATGAGTAAATTATCATATGTCATAGTAAGTTGAAGACGGCCCCCAGACCATGAATGTTCCTATTTCCGGAAGAAAATTGAGAAAAATGTTAAAATTGTTGATGATTATTTTCATTGACTCATTTAAATTCAAACTACACTTGAAAACAGTAAATCTGATATACTGTTGTTGCTTGAAGTAATAAGCACCGAAATTATAACTATCACAGCTTTTGTTGCCAGAATGATGGTGTCTGGAAATATTTAGTTGCCACACACCCGCTACTTATCCTTTTATTAGATAAAGTCATTCAAAATATTGCCCATTGGTGTTTAATATTCCTCATTTTACTTGTCATCGACCAACCTATTCACGCCCTGATACCATACATTAAAATACTTCTCCCAGTATAGATGTTAATCAATTTATCAATCAATAAATTGATCAATCCTGCAATAAATCTTAAATTGCTACCTCTTTCTTGTGTCGCTTAGGTTATTTTTGTATCAAAACTGTGTGATTTTTTGGTTGCAGATTTTGTTATATCCCTACAAAAACTAAATGTATCGATAGAAAGCAGCTTACTGCTATTTCGGTTCGTCTTTCTGTGTTCACATAGCTTCTGGTTTTCCATTTAGATCATATTGTTAACATGCTCCGTCTCAGGTAACATTTTGAGTTTATGGTCTTCCAAATGTTAAGATTTTATCTGCTTTGAAAAGATATAAGTTGTCGAAATGGCCATATGGAGAAACTAAATAACAGTAACTTTGTTATTTAGCTTACATGGTTGGTGCGTTTTCTCAGTAGTGTCAAGGAGTACATGTGCATATTGGTAGGGTGTGTCATACTATCGGCAATTTAAAGAATAATTTGTGTAACAGTATGGTTTTGATTCGACATATTAAAGTGAACATTGTTACAAATTAAGTGTTGTTATTTTTCCTTGGATCGGAACTCTCCTGTCAAATGGAGGAACAACACCTTAAGTTAGCTTTTGGTTATCATCACTCGTAGTGAGTGAAAATGCTAACATGCTAATGGAAATAAAAATGATCCTACAAATTCGTAAACAGAAATTTAAAATAACAAAATTATTAAATTAAAGACCCTTATATCTATAAATTATTCTATTTAATAAATGAATTTATATTTTAACTTCCTGAGAACCAAAATTAAAAAGATATTATCAAAAATGCAATAATTATTGGTCGATTTTATATACCCAGAATTTAACGAAAGATGAACTCCAAATAGCCAATTCTACCAGAGGTTGAAAACCGGAACTGTTTTATTGTATTTAAATGTCGAATATGAAGTGCAGACCCATTATTTTTTGAAAAGGCCAATTAAACATGTTTTTAAATTGTTTCTGCTCTTACCTAACACCGTTCATCAAACAATGAAAAAATGTGATGGTGGTTGTCTAGAAATAATAGTACAAAAGCATACTGATCATCAAAATTTTCGCTGAACAATAGAACATAGATGGGTTTCAATGCTTCTGCTCCGACATGGGATGTCTTTCATAATTGGAATGAATAAGATGTTCATATTGTGGAATTAAATGTACGAATGGATTGATTAAGAGCTAGACTAAGAGGAAACGGGGTGTTTGTGATAACAGAATACAGTTCAATCGATCATAACGATAACAATGACCCGAAATTGTATTTTTATGGAAAATTAAGAAACCATACCTCGCCTATTCTGGAAGTGTCTTAAAGTGCGAAATTACTGTGATGAATGAAAAAACATTAAAAAATATGTTTTTTATCTTTCTACCACATGAGTAGTTTTATACTAGGGAAAAATCTTCTAGTGCCATAATGAGTTAATTTATTCTTTCTCTTTAGATACCACAATTAGCACTATGGGTATGGAGTAGTTAATTTTTACAGGAAATATAAAAATCCAAATTGTCTCCGAGAAAAAAAATTAGAGAAACCTTTAAATTTTGGAGAAAACTGAATGACTGGTCATGTATTCAAAATTGTTTGTAATTCATAACAAAAATGGAAGAATGTGTCCATGGGACACGGATGCCCCCGCCTCCTTGCAATTGAAACCCTTAAATTATTAAAGGCATAACTATGTACAATATATATATCAAATAATTATAAAAAAAGGATCTTTCTCCTGTGATAAATAGGCACTGGAACTGGTTTGGTTTTGATATAATGTGTAGTTCCAACAAATAATCTAAGAAACAGTCTTATATGTATTACTAATCTATTTTTAGCAACTGTGACCTAGACCTTGGGGTATCAACGCTAAAATCTATGGAATTATGCCTTTTGTGATAAGTAAGCAAGTGACCAAGTTTGGTTTTGATCAGATGCAGGCTACTCAAGTTATCATTCGGAAACCAAAATTTTATTGAAATTTTAGTCTATTTTTAGCAACTGTGACCTTGACCTTGGTGGTACCATCCGGGAATCAATAGGCTTTTGTATGGGGTGATAAGCAAGCATGTGACCAAGTTTGGTTTTGATCTGATGTAGTATAATCAAGTTATCATCCGGAAACCAAAATTTTATTGAAATTGTTGTCTTTTTTTAGCAACTGTGACCTTGACCTTGGAGGTCTCAGCCCGTAAATCGATAGGGTTCTGTCTTGGGTGATAAGCAAGCATGTGACCAAGTGTGGTTTTGATCCTATGTAGTATACTAAAGTTATCATCCAGAAACCAAAATTTTATTGAAATTTCAGTCTATTTTAGTAACTGTGACCTTGACCTTGGGGGTACCATCCTGGAAATCAATAGGCTTCTGCTTTTGGTAATAAGCAAGCATGTGACCAAGTTTGGTTTTGATATGATGTAGTATACTCAAGTTATCATCCCGAAACCAAAATTTTATTCAAAGTCTAGTCTATTTTTAGCAACTGTGACCTTGACCTTGGGGGTACCGACCCGTAAATCGATAGGGTTCTGTCTTCGGTGATAGATAAGCATGTGACCAAGTTTGGTTTTGATCCAATGTAGTATACTCAAGTTATCATCCGGAAACCAAAATTTTATTGAAATTTTAGTCTATTTTTAGCAACTGTGAACTTGACCTTGGGGTTAACATTCTGGAAATCGATAGGGTTCTGTGTTGGGTTATAAGCAAGCATGTGACCAAGTTTGGCTTTGATCCGATGCAGAATACTAAAGTTATCATCCGGAAACCAAAATTTTATTGAAATTTTATTCTATTTTTAGCAACTGTGACCTTGACCTTGAGGGTACCAACCCGTAAATCGATAGGGTTCTGTCTTGGGTGATAAGCAAGCATGTGACCAAGTTTGCTTTTGATCATTTGTAGTATACTAAAGTTATCATCCGGAAACCAAAATTTTATTGAAATTTCAGTCTATTTTTAGCAACTGTGACCTTGACCTTGGGGGTACCAACCTGGAAATCGATAGGGTTCTGTCTTGGGTGATAAGTAAGCATGTGACCAAATTTGGTTTTGATTCGATGCAGGATACTCAAGTTATCATCCGGAAACCAAAAAGAAGGACGTACGGACGTACGGACGGACGTACGGATCAGGGTAAACCTTAATGCCCCCGACCACCTAGCGGCGGGGCCATAAAAACGATTTATTGAATACTAAAATCTGAATTTCTATTGGCAAACATCAAATCATTTTTTAATATTAAATAATAGGAAATAAATTCCCAAACGGCTATAAACTTGACTTTATATGCTATAGTTTTTTTTTCTTAAAAAGAAAGTTAAAAACCCTGTTTCCTCATATTATTTTGTCCGTTCAGAAATTGAATTGGTGTGTTAAATAAGCACCAATTAAATTTTTTCAAATGCAAAGTTCTCCAGTATAAACGAGTATGATAGTAAGCATGAAGCATGAACTTGATGTAAATTTCTTTTATTATCTATTATTTTCATTTGACAAGCAAAATTTGTTAATTTTTAGTTATCTTTCGTTAGTCCCGCCCATCTCTAGCAACATGTGACAATTTAAGCAACAGATGTTAATGCCTAAAATTAACACCCGCTCAGCCCAAAGTTTGCCGATCTTGAAAATTAACACCCGCTCCGACTGATGTTTACCAATTATTATTCCCACTTGAGACATCTTTCTAAATTACGTTTTGTCTTTTTCTTTCCTTCTCAAGATTGTGGTCTTGGAGTTAGTAGTCTACCTGTATTGGGTTTTATTTGTATGTTTTATTATACTATAGGGAAACGGGATAGAGAAAGGGGAGGTTTGGGTACACATAAACCGGTTTAACCCTACCGCTAGCTCTTGCTAGTGCCGGTACCAAGTCCGGCTATCCCGAGTTCCTATCGTTGTCCATGTTTGTCTTTTGTCATTTTATTGTTTTTCTCGTGCGGTTCCCTGGTGGATTGTGGCATGTGATTGTGGTTTACGGCCATTGTAGATGTTTCCTGTTATCGTTCTTATATTAATGTGAAATGTATTACTATTCTTTAATGTAATTGTTCTAGTTATTGTTTTTAAACCTAGCACAACTAGGCATTTAGTGCAATAAAAATTTATTGCAAGTGGATGAAGATGTTAGGGCTATTAACACACTCGGTGAAAAAATTATCACCCACCACTTCGTGTCGCTCGATAATTTTTTACCTCGTGTGTTAATCTACCCTAAAATCTTCATCCAAGAGCAATATAATTATAATAGTTTGAACTAAAATACAAGAAATTTCTGAACACTATAAGGTGAAAAGTTTACTCTATTTTGATTAGTATTAAGCACTTCGTGTAAAAAAACTGAGTCGTTTAATTTTTACCACAACTGGAATATAAAAAAAAAATTAGTAAATGTAAAATAAATTAAAAGTTAAGAAAAATCTTCCATTCCACTTTTTTCTGTATTTAAATTATTTCCCTTGCAACAAAGCTGATATTTATATATTTTTATCATTTTCAGACATTATTGCATAAAATTAGGAGATAACTGTATTGGATTTGAAGATTTGGAGGCATCAGTTGGGGATTTGATGGTCGCCATTTGAGTTTACTGTCGGCGCGTTAGTATAACCCCTTAGAATTTCACAAATTTATGGTGTTGAATATGAATGTGGAGTTTGAATGTCATCATATACCTTTTCTGGCTCACTTTCAAAAACAAGTTTGTACAGCTCACGCTTGTATATTCTGGTGATAAGTTCCTTTGCTCTTTTTAGACTGGTTCTCTGAAGACTTGTTAGATTTTCATCTTCAAACATTAGAATAAAATCAAAAATAGAATCTGTCAGTAACTGGTAGGCCGACATTTCTTTCCAAGCTTCACTCATTTTTACATGACCACTACAAAAACATTCTTGTTATTAGAAATCGCAAAAGTATAATAGTTGGAAAGTTCATCATAATGTCAAACATTCAAGTACAAGATAAAAATTTGGTTCAAATTGCTTGTATGTTTTTTGTCGAACTTTCAAGCAATGCCATAAACAACCTAGAGCACTGGCTATCTTAAATGACAGTGATCCCGCACCACCTATTTGACCTAGTAAACAATTGAAATAAACGATGTCAGTGATTTTTTAGAACATTTGTGAAATCAAATAATGAAAAATGCCTTTTATACAAAAGAAATCCAAAGGTGGAATGGTAGAATTCCAAAAGGTACAGAAGGTCTCTTAGTCTACGGATTTATAGTGTAGCAACTGAAGTCAAAT
This sequence comes from Modiolus philippinarum, assembly GCA_002080025.1. NCBI lineage: Eukaryota > Metazoa > Mollusca > Bivalvia > Mytilida > Modiolidae > Modiolus > Modiolus philippinarum. The sequence goes on along the minus strand of MJUU01060023.1, from coordinate 35,672 downwards.
TCTTTGATTTTAATCAACCCACCTAACATCAGGCTATATTATATATCATTTGAAAGGTAATTTTGTACTCAATCTGTTTTCACTGTTCGTCAAATTGGGAAGTGGTACCGATTTTTTTAAATGAGGGTCAAACTTCTGAAATTCTGGTAAACCCATTTCAATCACATTTCAATCATTAATTTCTGCGTGAAGTTACAAACTTGACTCAAATGGTTATACATGTCTAAATAATATATTAACAAACAATTGATAACAATGTAGACAACTTTTTTTTACTTAAAAGGATTCACGGAGTGTTAATTTATAAAGGAGGTCCACAAACATGACTTGCCGTCAATATAAGCAATTTGTGAAATAACCTTGACCTTTTGAACTCTGCGATTAACATAAATCCTAACGACATACTATATAGATGTTTTTGGTTAAATGAAACCGAGACTTGATTGATCATATTTCTGGCAACTAAGCTCATAATTGCGCCCAAAATTAAGTTAAAAAATCAAAACTACGTACTGGCATACATGAAAGTGATTTCTTTTTTAGTTAGTTGAGATAAATTATGTTATCGGAAGCCTAAAAACCATGACAAGGTCACAAGCAATATGGCAGAATTTTTTTAGTTTACAAAAAAGCTTGAATATATATCTTTTGTGATTTTCAGTATTTTTCGGTTTTTTTTTATTTTTCAAATTTTTTTAAACATTTTTTTTTAATTTTGTTTTCATGTGTACATACATAAGTTAATGAAAAGCATTAAAAAATATATATTTCTTGTTATTGCTATTATTTTTATTTATTTAATTAATTATTATTTGCGAAGAAGTAACATGTACAGGTTCAAACGCTTTGGACAAGTAAACCTACACTTTTTTGGCAATCAGTACTACTCTATGTATTATACGAGTTTTCCATATTTTTTCGATTAATCGTCATCGTCATTCATGTTTACATCAGATTTTAACAAAGGGTTTTTACAAATTTCAGTACCTTGACTAGGACAAAGGTCTGTGCAACTCAAATTCACGACATATGCCTCACTTGTTATCTAAGTTTTACCTTTACATATGCAGATCAAATCTTGCAGAAAATCAGAAGACATTTTCCCGGTGAACAATACTGGTTCAGGAACTTGAGCTCCTTATTGCCACCGTAAGATATACGTTGAGCTAATATATCGTTTGGCAATGTGGTTAATCATCCATATTTGTGTCGAAAAACACGCCCTAAGAACATGCTGATGAAATAAAATAGAAAGGACTACAGGAAACATCTACAATGACTGACTAAAAAAAACAGTAACATGCCAAAATCCACCAAAGAACTGCAATAGAAAAAAAGCAATAAAAGACAAAAGTAAACAACGAGAGGAACTCGGACAGCCGGACTTGGCACCGCCACTAACAATAGCTAGAGGTTTAAGGGTACCCAAACCTCCTTTTTCCTGTTCCGTTTCCATAAAGTATAATAAACATACGAATAAGACCCAATACAAGTAGACTACTAACTTCATGACCTCAGTCTTGAAAAGGAGAAGGGACAAAACGTAATTTTGAAAGATGGGTCAATGAGTGCAAGAAACGCTGACTCACTATGTTGGAGTCAAATCAATTTAGACTCTTACAAGTAGCTAGCTTAACTCTTAACTTGTTAAAATCTGTGTGGTAAGAGGCAAAGTTTTCTACCACATTGCCAAATCACTTTTTAGCTTACCGTATATCTGTGGGTGGCAGAAACGAGCTAATGGTCCTGAAACAGTATCGTTCATCGTGAAAATGTTTCTGATTTTCTGCAAGAATTAATCTTCACATGTAAAGATATAAACTAAGGTAGCAAACATCGGCAGTAGACTACCGAAAGAATAAAGGTTGTGGTTATTACAAAAATCAAAGTCCAGACATGTGGATAAAAAGAGAATGCAGAAAAACAAGGTCTTGAGACGACCACAAAACCCGGAAATAATAGAACAACATTCAGAACTTAGGCACTTATATAGTATTAACTCTTATAAAACCCGAGAGTGACAACAGATGCACCAGAAGGGTAAGCATGTTCTGTCCCGCTAGCTACACCAGTAACACGATCAGTGAGGCATAAACTGCTTTGAATATCAGTTTGGTGGTTGACTAGTTAATGTCATTTTCTAACCCTTTAAGTGAAACCAATAAAAATCCATGTATATGTTACTTCTTTAACCCTCAAACAGTACCAAGCAAAAAAAAATTGAAAAATTTTAAAAATCTCTATATTTTTTTAACATTAATTAGGACAAATCAGTTGCACAAACATCACTAACGAAGACAAAACTAGAATTATACAGTATGATATACAAGACAACACCAAAAACGAAAGCACCGATAGTGTGAGCTCCCATAAAAACCGAGAATGGCATCTGGAGCTTCGGAATGGTAAGCATGTCCTGCTCCTCCAGCGGCACTCGTCACACTATTAGTGATTCAATCCAGGGTCATATAAAAACTGGTAATGTCAAATCCGTGAAGACGTTAAATTTAACTGAAAATATCTGTTTTCATTTTGGAAATCGACACGTAATATTTTTGCAGAAATGTCGTTTGGACGGTCATAGAATTTCTGGAGAAATGAAAGTAACAAAGCTGAACAAATTCCTGACCCAGCAGCTTTTGTACAATGGTTTGCTCTTTTCAAAAATCACTGTATAAGCTAAATGCTCGAAAGTAACTAATCAACTTTGAAATGTACACTCCATTTGTTGGAGAAATAGGTATATTGCGGCTAAGAAAAGGAAAGTTCACCATTGGGAAGTAAAAATCATCACGTTTGTGATATAGCATAGATTTCATTCAAACACCCATCTTTGTAAGTGCACAACAAAAGATCCAGTATGGTACAAAGCTGAAGAAGGTGTATCAGTAGTCTTTTTAATTTCAATTTAATTGGGACAGATCTAGTGTAACTAAATACCGAAGTTACTGTGAATTTACTTTCTGCATATGTGCATTTCGACAACTTATGTCTCATCAGTGCAGATAAAATCTAAACGTTTGGAAGACCATCAACTCAAAGATGTTTAAAAACTGATAGAGAACAAATAGCCAATATGATCTAAATGTAAAGCCTTGTAAACATTCCTTAAATTTGAATTATTAAGAGACAGTACATCGTCTATGTAGCAATTTATGCCTGTATGAAGAGAAAAACGTCAGCTGAATCGAATTTTGTCGTTGTCAAGGTACTATAATTTGGAAAAACCGTGGGCAAACTAGTACTCTAATGTCAATATGAATGACGATGACGACGAATCGTAATGATATGGAAAACTCGTAAAGTACATAGACAGAGTAGAAGTGATGTCCTATGAAGTATCTTAAGTCCCACTTGATTTGTCCATTGCGTTGTATATGTTACTTCTTCTCCAATGAACATAAAATGAAAACAACCCCCTTCCACCAAGAAAAATAATAGATAAACAACATAAAAAATCATAAATTCTAAAAAATGTAATTTCATTAATGTGTTATTTATTTCTTATATTCATGTGAAAACAAAATTTGATAGAAAAGTATGACAAGAACCCACAACATTCGAAAGTACAAAAAGTACTCAAATTTCCCCCTCCTTCCGAAAATATATAAATAAACTAACTTTTTAAACTAAAAATCTTCCTGCAATATTGCCTGTGACCTTATCGAGGTTGGAAGGATTCCGAAAACATGATTTATTTCGGCTGTCTAACAGGAGACTATTTCAATATAGGTCAATTTTAGGGTCAATTATGAGTGTAATTGTCAGATGTGTGACCAATCAAGATAGGTTTCATTTGACAAAAAAAAATCTATATAGTATGTCGATGATTTTATATTAAAATCAAAGGTCGAAAGGTCAAGGTCATTTCACAAACTGTTAATGCAGAGAGCAAGTTATGTTTTGGGACCTCGTTTATAACTTCACACCCTATGAATAGTTAAATGTAGAAAGGTGGTCAAAACTGTTACAAATGTTTCATAAATATGTCAATGCAGACAGGTATAACCATTAAAATCACGTTGAAATTAATGATTGAAAAGGGACTGACATGAGTTTACCAGAATTTCAGAAGTTTTACATTTGCCCTTCATTTAAAAAACGTGACCATTTCCCGAACGGTGAAAACGGATAGAGAACAAAATTACCTTTCGAATGATGTATAATATATTCTGATGTTAGGTGGGTTGCTTAAAATCCTAAACTAGACACCTTTATGAATTTCGTTGCTCCACTATTAAGGAATTTGATCACATTTGGAGACTCATTTTTTTCTAGTTCTTAGTGTTCAGAATTATAGTTCGCGCCACGAAATTGTCCGAAGTTTACAAATAAAGACTGTGCCTGAATAAAAAATCTCGAAATCTATTTTTAGCATCTACAAACTATAATATGTTGCAGGAGATCGCCTCACAAACCACACGTCTTTATATCGACATCTTTAATTTGGCTTCTCGTTTGAGGGAAACAAGTAGTTATGAAAAGTGTGTATATTGCACACCCATATGATATACCTAAAATTCTAAAGCAAAATTAAAGCAGTAACCAGAGGCTCACATGAGCCTGTATCGCTAACCCGGTGGCTACTGATCTAATATAATTCCCCCACAGTGTTAAATGATTCATCTGAGGAGACTGGTAAAAACTTCAATCATCTGGTAGATTACTGACATGTTTAAATGTCTAGTTAATATCAATTTGATTTGTGAAACAGCTTAACTAAGAAATATAATGGCGGTCATCATGGACTTATGATTGGGACTTCAATTATACATTTCGGTTAACGACAATCATGTTGCCATGACTATTTAATATCAACGTATGAAACGGTTTTAAAGAATTAACAATTTTACAAAGGTTCCCATAGGGTCCCGGCGGGCGACGGGCATATTTTTGAATTGCGACATTTCATAAATGTATAAATGCATAAATTACAGTTCTTGAAAAGCTAAACACTTTGCTATTCAATCATAACCTCTATCTGAAATTGGTTTTGGAATTATAGCTCGAGACATTAGAAAATATAAAAAGTGAACAAAAAAAAAAGGAAATTAACTTCTATATGTTTCATCAGATTTTCTTCAAAATTGCAGCTTACGTAGGGAGGGTTGACATGCAAAAGTTTATTGTTCTGATAACATAACCCCTATTTTTTATCGTTTATAAAGACAAATATGACAAAAATTTTCAAAATTTTTACAGAAAAAAGACATAATTCCCATACAGTTTTCCGATTTTTTTTTAAATGCAAAGCAAGTATTGTATTCAGTAATGGTTTTCTAGTTTTTTTTCTTAAAAAAGTCAGTTTAACCCTATGTTCTATTGTCAGTAACAACAGCCATGTTCTTTGGTCTTCTGAATAATTGAACATAATTTTGAAACTGAATACTCTGGTGATGATTCAGACTAAGAGAAAATCTTGAAATTGGTGACGTATGACGGACGGACTACTGACGCAAAGTGATAGCAAAAACTCACATCACCGATAAGGCCAGCTGAGCTGAAATTGAAACTGTAGTAAGTTTGCATAGTGAATGGAAGCCATCAACAATATCCAAAACTTCCGTACGTGATCTTTTCGGCAATGCTAAATGGCAAATTAGCTGAAAATGGCAAATTAGCTGAAATACATATTAAGGGAGTTTGATTCTCAAAAATGAATGATAACTCTTGCCTTTTGTTTAAAAAACATTTCTAACCGCTCAACATTAAGGAGAAAATTTGAAATTCCAGTAAAAATTTTTTTTAATATATTAAGATGTCAAAATTTTGAGGGAAACGGATCTCTCTAGAGTTTTACTTTGTTTTTAATTAGATGCTTTTGTAAGCAATGAAGGGATATGGAATAAATGGACCAAGTCTCTACAAATACGTGGTGAAACAAAGCAATTGAACAACGCTTTTATTGTTATCAGAAAACATAAATGGAAGTTGGTACAATTTTGTATATTGTTTTTTCTAAAGTATCTTATGACCAAGACAATATGATCCATGTCAAAACATTTATCCCTTTTTGAATGGATAAAACCAAAAGATATCCAATGATTCTTAAAGCTTAAGCTAATATTTGATTTATTTAAAATATATTAAGTTTTACCCAGTGCAAAGTGAATATTATATTTATTGAAATCTTTCAATAAGATGGCACTATTTAAGGAAGACAGACACTGTGGCACTGCGCAATTCAATCGAGCATTTGAAAAAATAAGTCAGATATAGAATAGGCTTGATTTTTCTACCTGAACACTCATTTGACAGTTTTTCCGTTGTGACGTCATAATTAATTATGACAAATATTCAACTTCAAATTTTTTACGAAAGGATATGGGGTAAATGAACATGAGACCTTTTTTCACTTTGCCACTAAATGGTACCCCTTTCTCGTAAATAATGATTAATCAGGAAACTTTCTGAATTATCTATCTAAAAAGCACAGTGACCTTTAAATTTTTGTTCGGTCTAAACCCATAGATCAGTTCATAGACGATCTTTTAAAAAAATATGAAAAAAATATCAGGGATAAAAATAGCCTTTCTATATTTCAGCGTGCATTCTATGAAAATTTTGGAGAAAATAGCTAAAATTTAGAAAAAGCAAACTTTGATCTCAATTCTCAAAAAAAAAATAAATAAAATTAAACCAGAGGCTCCCAGGAGCCTGTGTCGCTCACCTGGCTTTCAGTTGCCTTAATCAACTGATCTTCAGTTTCTCAAACTTTTGTAGCTCGAACACCTCCAATATCTTGAACTGTTTTTAAAGTCTGATTATGTTTTACTATATTTGTTTGTTGGGCTTTTTTTGACAAAAAAAGTTCTTGCTAATGACCACTTTCGACGCCAGTTTAGAAGTCGAGACGTCATTTTGTAAATGGCAGTCAACAAACAATTTTCAACACCGGTTTTGAAGTCGCAACATCAATATCTATTTGGAAACCAAATTTCATTGAAATCGGACAATGTTGAATTTTCCCACCTTTTTTGACAGCCATTTTGAAAATGGCGGTCAATGAACAATTTTTAACATCAGTTTTGAAGTTGCGACATCAAGACCTATTTGGAAACCCAATGGCATTGAAATCGGACAATGTTGAATTTTCCCGCCTTTATGGCGGCCATTTTGAAAATGGCGGTATACGAACAATTTTCAACACCGGTTTTGAAGTCGCAACATCAATATATATTTGGAAACCAAATTTCATTGAAATCGGACAATGTTGAATTTTCCCGCCTTTTTGGCGGCCATTTTGAAAATGGCGGTCAAGGAACAATTTTCAACATCAGTTTTGAAGTTGCCACAGCATGGCAAACATTTCATCAGTTTACACTTGACCTTCATCTTCTATAGTTCAAGGAATAAAAGATGAAAAATACGAAAATTAAAAAAATTCGGTAAAAAAAGGGCGGGCAATAACTCCTACAAGGGTTTATGGATTTTCTTCAAAATTTCGAGGTGGGTAGACCTTGATATGCTTAACATTTTTGCAATTTACACTTTACCTCTATCTGTTACACTTTTTGAAATAAAAAATAAAAAATGCAAAACTTTTGAAAATTTAACGGAAAAAGGGCTATAACTCCGAGATGGGTTTTCAGATTTTCTTCAAAATTGCAGGGCAGGTAGATCTTGCCATGCTGATTATTTTTACCTCGTCAGATTTTTGTAATGTGTAAAAGATACAATAAGACCACTCCCAATTCGTCTAACTCATCACGACCAACCAAAGTGTTCCGGGTACCTATTTAGATCACAAATATATGTATAGAATATTTTGAAATATTAAACTGATCAAGGCCGTACCCTCATCAGCGACTCAAGCCTCAATATTAGCAACAGTGTAGAATAAATATAACTGTTTTTATACACTAAACAATAATATATGAGGAGTCGTACACTAAGTGGTCATTAAGTAATTATCCATTTTAAAGTAAATTGTTATGTATTTTAATTTTGCAAAAAGAGGTTATTTTAATTTTGCTGAAGTTCGCATCCTAAAGGCGTCTTTGGTGCATTCATAAAGGGCGAAATTATCCGCCATATTAGAAATACAAACAATCAAAAAGAACTAAAACTAATCATAGAGGCTTTCAAAATAAGAATCCTAAACAGGGGATACAAAGAAACTGAAATAAACAAAATAATCAGAGAAACAATAACATTAGACAGACAAAATTTACTAGAGGACAAAAACTCACTTAACCTGAAGTATCCTACACTGGGAACGGTGTGGAGATCTCTTAGTACTGAGAAATGATTAAGTCACCGGTTTTATTTTAGGACAGAATATGAAGCCGAAATATCAAAACAGTAAACAATTAGAAAGATATGGAATAGTGCATGAAATTCTAGAGTATTTCACTATTCTATAGAGTAAAAATCTACAATTCATATAGCCACAAGGTGGGCA
>MJUU01060023.1:0-26801 GCA_002080025.1 Modiolus philippinarum | reverse complement strand
ATAGTAATGGATAGGACATTAATACCGAAAATATTTCTTTATATTTATAAGATGTCACAAATATTCCATTCAAAAATAAACAAAATGCCAATCAATAATTATGGATACGAATTAAATATAAGGCAACAGCTTAGTACAAGCCTTTAATTATAAAACTACCAACCACGCATCGTCTGCTATCTTACACGTGTATAGGACACGCCTACAGCCGATCAGAATTTAGAAATTTCTCTAATATCATATTAGATGTTAAGTACATCTCCACATGTCTACACACATTTCAAACGAGTGTGAAAATATCTAGAAAGTATATTCAGTCAAATACTGAAATACACATAAAAAAGCTGGTCATAATATTGACTACAGCAAATAGAAAGTCGAATAAATAATATCGACGTGTAAGCCATCATTATATTTTAAGCAATGGCTAGAAGATTCTTCAGAAAATCGAAGAAAAGAAAAGAAAATAACAAATTGAAATTAGCAATTCAAAAGAAAAAAGAATGGCTCTCTTCTAAACTAGCAACAAAAATAAAAAATGCTAGACAGTATGTAAAAAACTTGTCATCTCACACTCTTACCAACGACGAAATAATGCTATTAGCGAAAGGGGTGAAATTCATACCCACACCCAAACTTAATCCAAAGAGATCTACAATACGTTTAATGAGAGACTTTAATGAATATGAAAGACGAATGCGTTGCACTTATCTATATGAAACTGACAAAGAAACTAATATACATCCATTCTATTTGAACACAGGTTTCAAACCTAAATACTCGTGCGAAGCTTTAGAAAACTATCTTTTTGCCACCAAATACGAAATGAGCAAGATAGAAAAGCACAAACATATTTAATGAATGGAATGCCCTCAAAGAGTTGAAATCAAATAAAAACATTATTATACGAAAAGCAGATAAAAAATTCTACTCTTTGCGTTCTAGATATAAACAATTATAACACTGAAGGACGGAGATAATTAGAGAATATTACTTACTATGAAGAAATAGATAAATCTAATATAGACGAATACACAAATATTGCCTCTAATATCATTGAACTTGCATACAAAGGGAAGCAACTAGATCAAGAAACCTACAAATACTTAAATCAAAATCTAAGAAATAAAAGACTAGGTAGGTTTTTCATGCTCCCAAAAATTCACAAAATACCAGGTAATATTTTACAGCAAATGGAGGTAAATGAGGAAATACGAAACCAATTTCCAATCATAGGAAGACCAATAGTTAGCCTTTGCGGCACACCAATGCACAATATTGGACATTTTATCGATTACATCCTTCTTCCAATAGTGCAGAATCAATAAACATATACAAGAGATACAAAGCATTTTATCCAGAAAATAGAAAGCCAAAAGGCACCAAGCAATGTAATATTAGTGACGTTTGACGCCTCAAATATGTACACAAATTTGGAAACTGGAGAAATCCTGGAAGCATCAAATAAAGCATTTGCTAAAATTGATAGAAACAGCTGTACCATCAAAATCCCTACAAAAGAAACGTTACAGGAATTATTGAAAATAATCCTTGAAAACAATGAGTTCACATTCAACGATAAAATGAACAGACAGAAAACAGGTGTACCAGTGGGCGGATCAGTATCTGCAGAGCTTGCAGACATAAGAATGTTCGAAATTTTGGAACACATTCTACAAAATTTTGAGCACAAAAATAACATTATTTTTTGTACAAGATACAGTGACGACGGCTTTCTCTTATACAAGGGTCAAGAGCAAGAAATACATCAGCTCTTCCAAATAGCCAACTCTAGCCATAGACACCTGAAATTTACTTACGAGATCTCAAAATCTGAGATTGTATTTTTGGATACCTTAATATACAAAGGAGAGAGATTTGAGTTAAATGGAACTCATGATATGAAAACATTTACTAAAAAGACAGACACTTTCCAGTTTCTAGAGAGGTCCAGTTCGCATCCTAAAGGCGTCTTTGGTGCATTCATAAAGGGCGAAATTATCCGCCATATTAGAAATACAAACAATCAAAAAGAACTAAAACTAATCATAGAGGCTTTCAAAATAAGAATCCTAAAGAGGGGATACAAAGAAACTGAAATAGACAAAATAATCAGAGAAACAATAACATTAGACAGACAAAATTTACTAGAGGACAAAAACTCACAAAAAAAGAAAAGTGTAGTGTTTGTAACAAAATACAATCCGACAATCAAGAATATTAAAAGAAAATTGTTGCAACATTGGCATCTACTCCAACAAAATCAAAGGTGCAAAGATATATTTAATCTCCACCGATAGTTGCTTACAGTAGGAGCAAGAATTTACAAGAATTACTAAAAAATTAGAGTCAGTCTCCTATTCTCTACAGTTAAAAAGTTCATGAGAACAACATAAAATAGAAATGGTAAATTGGTGCAATAAATGGGTGTATGGTCCAACATAAAGTATTGTGAATTAAATATAGTCAATTTGCAATAACAAAAGCGATTGACCACTGATGAGACCCACCGCTTATTAAAAATAGGGGTCGAAACACCTAAATAAAGAAAAAAAAACAACCAAAAAATTAACAATGACCGAAATGTACAATCACAGGTCAGAATCACAGTACACTTAAAACAGTATCTAAACAACTGAATAATATTGGAAATACAGCACAAGTTAAGCTCTCAATAAATGAAAAGGGCAGTTATCAACATTACTCAATTATGCAAGACATATACTTGATATTATGGAACAATACTTCTGGTGGCTTTTGAGTTTGTCAGTGCTGAGATAGGATTCGGTGATTTTTCTTTACAAATAATTAGAATAGCATAGCTAAAACCTCACTTAACCTGAAGTATCTTACACTGGGAACGGTGTGGAGATCTCTTAGTACTGGGAAATGATTAAGTCACCGGTTTTATTGTAGGGCAGAATATGAAGCCGAAATATCAAAACAGTAAAGAATTAGAAAGATATGGAATAGTGCATGAAATTCTAGAGTATTTCACTATTCGATAGAGTAAAAATCTACAATTCATATAGCCACAAGGTGGGCATTTATTAGAAATTATAATAACAAAAAATGATACCATAAATAAATCTCCAATAAAACAAGAAACACGGATACTAAAACAAAGAAAAATAAACAGGAAAAGGAACAGTGCATGAAATTCCAGAATATTTCACTATTCTATAGAATGAAAATCTACAATTCATATTGCCACAAGGTGCGCAAGCATTGGAAATTAAAATTAAAAAAAATAATTCATAAAAAAAATTTCAATAAAACAATAAACAAGGACGATGGTCAAAAAATGTTTTGCAAAGAAATTTCACAATACTGTTGGACATTCCACACTCAAATTTATTGCACCTATCGACCACACAAGAACAATTATAATGATAATTTATCACAAGAAACAGGAAACACTTGTTATTATACAACCTTCAGTACCAAGACAAGGTCACTGGCATCAATTCCCATCATACTATTTATAAATAGTAATGGATAGGACATTAATACCGAAAATATTTCTTTATATTTATAAGATGTCCAAATATTCCATTCAAAAATAAACAAAATGCCAATCAATAATTATGGATACGAATTAAATATAATGCAACAGCTTAGTACAAGCCTTTAATTATAAAACTACCAACCACGCATCGTCTGCTATCTTACACGTGTATAGGACACGCCTACAGCCGATCAGAATTTAGAAATTTCTCTAATATCATATTAGATGTTAAGTACATCTCCACATGTCTACACACATTTCAAACGAGTGTGAAAATATCTAGAAAGTATATTCAGTCAAATACTGAAATACACATAAAAAAGCTGGTCATAATATTGACTACAGCAAATAGAAAGTCGAATAAATAATATCGACGTGTAAGCCATCATTATATTTTAAGCAATGGCTAGAAGATTCTTCAGAAAATCGAAGAAAAGAAAAGAAAATAACAAATTGAAATTAGCAATTCAAAAGAAAAAAGAATGGCTCTCTTCTAAACTAGCAACAAAAATAAAAAATGCTAGACAGTATGTAAAAAACTTGTCATCTCACACTCTTACCAACGACGAAATAATGCTATTAGCGAAAGGGGTGAAATTCATACCCACACCCAAACTTAATCCAAAGAGATCTACAATACGTTTAATGAGAGACTTTAATGAATATGAAAGACAAATGCATTGCACTTATCTATATGAAACTGACAAAGAAACTAATATACATCCATTTTATTTGAACACAGGTTTCAAACCTAAATACTCGTGCGAAGCTTTAGAAAACTATCGTTTTACCACCAAATATGAAATGAGCAAGATAGAAAAGCACAAACATATTTCAAATATTACTACAAATGAATGGAATGCCCTCAAAGAGTTGAAATCAAATAAAAACATTATTATACGAAAAGCAGATAAAAATTCTACTCTTTGCGTTCTAGATATAAACAATTATAACACTGAAGGACGGAGAAAATTAGAGAATATTACTTACTATGAAGAAATAGATAAATCTAATATAGACGAATACACAAATATTGCCTCGAATATCATTGAACTTGCATACAAAGGGAAGCAACTAGATCAAGAAACCTACAAATACTTAAATCAAAATCTAAGAAATAAAAGACTAGGTAGGTTTTTCATGCTCCCAAAAATTCACAAAATACCAGCTAATATTTTACAGCAAATGGAAGTAAATGAGGAAATACGAAACCAATTTCCAATCATAGGAAGACCAATAGTTAGCCTTTGCGGCACACCAATGCACAATATTGGACATTTTATCGATTACATCCTTCTTCCAATAGTGCAGAATCAATACACATATACAAGAGATACAAAGCATTTTATCCGGAAATAGAAAGCCAAAAGGCACCAAGCAATGTAATATTAGTGACGTTTGACGCCTCAAATATGTACACAAATTTGGAAACTGGAGAAATCCTCGAAGCAACAAATAGAGCATTTGCTAAAATTGATAGAAACAGCTATACCATCAAAATCCCTACAAAAGAAACGTTACAGGAATTATTGAAAATAATCCTTGAAAACAATGAGTTCACATTCAACGATAAAATGTACAAGCAGAAAACATGTGTACCAATGGGCGGATCAGCATCTGCAGAGCTAGCAGACATAAGAATGTTCGAAATTTTGGAATACATTCTACAAAATTTTGAGCATAAAAATAACATTATTTTTTGGACAAGATACAGAGACGACGGCTTTCTCTTATACAAGGGTCAAGAGCAAGAAATACATCAGCTCTTCCAAATAGCCAACTCTAGCCATAGACACCTGAAATTTACTTACGAGATCTCAAAATCTGAGATTGTATTTTTTGATACCTTAATATACAAAGGAGAGAGATTTGAGCTAAATGGAACTCTTGATATGAAAACATTTACTAAAAAGACAGACACTTTCCAGTTTCTAGAGAGGTCCAGTTCGCATCCTAAAGGCGTCTTTGGTGCATTCATAAAGGGCGAAATTATCCGCCATATTAGAAATACAAACAATCAAAAAGAACTAAAACTAATCATAGAGGCTTTCAAAATAAGAATCCTAAAGAGGGGATACAAAGAAACTGAAATAGACAAAATAATCAGAGAAACAATAACATTAGACAGACAAAATTTACTAGAGGACAAAAACTCACAAAAAAAGAAAAGTGTAGTGTTTGTAACAAAATACAATCCGACAATCAAGAATATTAAAAGAAAATTGTTGGAATATTGGCATCTACTCCAACAAAATCAAAGGTGCAAAGATATATTTAATCTCCACCGATAGTTGCTTACAGTAGGAGCAAGAATTTACAAAAATTACTAAAAAATTAGAGTCAGTCTCCTATTCTCTACAGTTAAAAAGTTCATGCGAACAACATAAAATAGAAATGGTAAATTGGTGCAATAAATGGGAGTATGGTCCAACATAAAGTATTGTGAATTAAATATAGTCAATTTGCCATAACAAAAGCGGTTGACCACTGATGAGACCCACCGCTTATTAAAAATAGGGGTCGAAACACCTAAATAAAGAAAAAAAAAACAACCGAAAAATTTACAATGACCGAAATGTACAATCACAGGTCAGAATCACAGTACACTTAAAACAGTATCTAAACAACTGAATAATATTGGAAATACAGCACAAGTTAAGCTCTCAATAAATGAAAAGGGCAGTTATCAACATTACTCAATTATGCAAGACATATACTTGATATTATGGAACAATACTTCTGGTGGCTTTTGAGTTTGTCAGTGCTGAGATAGGATTCGGTGATTTTACTTTATAAAAATTTTGAAAATTTAACGGAAAAGGGGCTATAACTCCGAGATGGGTTTTTAGATTTTCTTCAAAATTGCAGGGCAGGTAGATCTTGCCATGCTGATCATTTTTACCTCGTCAGATTTTTGAAATCTGTAACGGTTTTCGAGTTATTGGCCAAAAACTGCAATTTACCCCCATGTTCTATTTTTAGCAACAGCGGCCATATTGTTTGACCTACCGCCTAATCGAACACAATTTTGAGAAGCCACACTCTGGTGATGATTGAGGCCAAGTTTGGTTACATTTGGCCCAGAGGTTTCAGAGGAGAAGATTTTTGAAATTGTTGACAGACGGACGACGGACGCATAGTGATGGCGAAAGCTCACATGGCCTTTTAGGCCAGGTGAGCTAAAAAAGCACGTGACGAATACTTTTAATACAGATTTCAGGTTGGTAGGATGAGGTTTCAATTATACCGTTTTGTACCTAAATCTCATGGATCTGAACATTAGTGCCTATCTACCTTAACTACTAAATGGATGTTACTGTTTAAAACAATTTGTAGCAAAGAGTAAGTTATTCTTACTTTCCTTTCGCTCCTAATGTAACTGGAATATTCCGTTACATGTATTATCTTTTGTCAAAATGTTATATGAAGAGGAGACATATGTTTTACTTTGCTAAAACAGTCACCCCTAGTATGTACTGTTTTAACGTTATTCATTGCTAATTGCTGAACAACACTACATCCATGTCTTTTTTTCCTTTGATCCATGGATGCGGAATCGTCAACAAACATAAACTTAACTGGCAAAGTGTGCTTTAAATCGCTGTCATCCATTTCCCGACAAAAAGACTAGTAGAAGACGATCACAACATTTAAACAACCACAGGGCGCTCATCGAGCCAATTGTAAAAAACTCATGAGACGTGGGCACAATAAACAGGTGGTCAGAAAAAACAATTTTAAATAACAAAAAATTAAAAAGCCAAAATTTGAAAGAATGATAGTGCGTTCATATGGGAAATTCTCTCAAGAACAAATACATCATAACTAAAATGTATATAAAGCATACATCTCCCTCACGGGGAATCTTTTTACGGGCTCCACACTGCAGGAGAGACAAACTCCCGTTTAAAATTAACAATGAAGGGATATGGAATAAATGCAAATGTGACAAAATCTACAAATATATGGTAAAACCAAGCAATGGAACAACACTTTTATTGTTGTTCTTCATCTTGAAGTCACCTTGACGCCTTCAACAATGAGCATTACTCATACCTCATAGCAATGTATCAATGTATCATCAAAGTATCTGTAAGTGAGATTAAATGATCTGGCATATTTTATTTTATGACCTTTTGTCCCTGAAGAAATTCAGTCTCCCCGTAAGATAGATGTATGCTCTATATACATTTCAGTTATGGTGTACTTGTTCTTGAGAAAATTTCCCATATAGATGCACTTTCATACTTTCATACTTTCAAATGTTGTTATTTTTTGTAATTATGTCGCACCAGACTATTGTTATTGTATTGTTTCTTCTTTTTTATTATTATTATGTCGCCCCAGACTTAAGTCGGGGCGACATATTGTTATTGTTATGTTTCTTTATTATTTTATTATTATTATGTCGCCCCAGACGTAGTCGGGACGACATATTGTTTTTGGTCCGTTTCTTTGTTATTATTATTTTTCATTATTCTTTCTTTCTTCCAAGGATTTTTGTCCGCCTGTTTTCTCAAAGATGCCTGGACAGAATTCAATAATACTTGGCACAAAGTTGAACCACCATTAGAAGATGTGCATGCACCGTCAAAAATTTTCAAAAATGGCCGCCCTTTTACGTTGAGAAATGGATGATTCAATATCTCAGGAACTGTATTGAAGAATTTGTTCATATTGTACATAAATGTTCAGTAAGATGAGAGAAAGGGATCTATGCAAAAAAAAATTTCAAAATGGCCGTCATTTTCAAGATGGCCGCTAAAAATACGTCAAAATTTCAACTTTGTCCGATTTCAATGAAAATTGATTTCTAAGTAGATTTTGGCGCTGCGAATAGGATGGAATCATCAAATTTGCTGCCAGGGGCGACATCAGCTATTGCTTGCAATTGCAAATCTAGTTATTAATATTATTGTTCTTCCAATTATTCTTATCCAGACTTTTCTGATAAAACGGTTTGATGTATTGGAATGAAACTTGGCAGGAAGTAAGATCACCATAAGACGAAGTGCAGGGTACGAAAAAAATTTTCAAAATGGCCGCCATTTCCAAGATGGCCGCCAAAATACGTCAAAATTTCAAAGTTGTCCGATTTCAACGAAAATTGATTTCTAGGTAGATTTTGACGCTGCGAACAAGGTGGAACCATCGAATTGGCTGCCAGGGGCGACATCAGCTATTGCTTGCAATTGCAAATCTAGTTCTTTGTTATTATTGTTCTTCCATAAATTCTTGTCCGGACTATTTTGAGAAAACAGTTTGATGTAAGCCAATGAAAATTGGCAGGTAGTTGGATCACCATAACGAGAAGTGCAGGCTACGAAAATTTTTTTCAAAATGGCCGCCATTTCCAAGATGGCCACCAAAATACGTAAAATTTCAACAATGTCGGATTTCAACAATTTATTTCTAGGCAGATTTTGACGCTGCGAACAAGATGGAAAAATCGAATTGGCTGCCAGGGGCGACATCAGCTATTGCTTTCAATTGCAAATCTAGTTTCAAATTGTTATTCTGATCACCTGTTTATTGTATTAACGTCTCATGATTTTATTATGCCGAGTTTTCTTACTATTGCCTGGATGAGTGCCATGTGGTTGTTTAAATATTGAGATTATCTTCTACAAGTCTTTTTGTCGGGCAATGGATGACAACAATTGTAAAAACACTTTGCAAGTTAAGTTAATGTTTGTTGAAGACCCCATATCAATGGATCAACAGGTAAAAAAGACAGGGATGTAACGTTATGGACATCTAGCAATGAATTGCGCTCAAACCGGTGGCAGCGGACGTCTTCAACTTACTATGAGGTATGAGTAAAGCTCATTGTTGATGTCATGATGACTTCAAAATGTAGAACAACAATAAAAGCGTTGTTCCATTGCTTAGTTTTACCATGTATTTGTGGAGATATTGTCTCATTTGCATTTATTCCATATCCCTTTATTGTTAATTGTAAGAAATAAAAACAAGTCTAAAGTTGAAGTGTAGTTATAATTTTTCTACATGACAATTCTTAAACTAAATTTTATTTGACAAAAAATAAGTAACCTGAAGCGCTCAAAATAAATTAAATAAAAATCACCCTTGGCTAAACAGTGTTAGTTAATTAGTGCTTCCGTCTAAATGTATTTATGTATTCATATTTTTTCGCTTGTTATAGAGTTTTTGCGATACGAACACGACTCAGAAGTTCAATAATACTTCGCATTGCGTATTGAAAGCTATTACCAAAAAAAAAAAAAAAAAATAATAATAATAGTAAATTTACAGTTAGTGGAGTATTATTAAAATGGTTCGATTAAAATCTGCTTTAAATTTATCTCTTAGTCCAATTACATACTAATAATACGGTTAATTATATTCTTACCCCTTTGCATTTGGTATTTTTATAAATTCGTTTGCCTCTACCAAAGCATCTGTCAGCCTAAAACATAAATTTACAATATATGGAGCCTAAAATAGCCACTTTGTACGATGGAATAAGGTGATATCCCTTTCGAAAAAATAAGACGTATTACACCCAGTGATTACACCTGAAGTTCTGGTGTAAACGAATCGTTTTTCAGGTTTTGAGCAGAAAACCAAGTGATAAATGAACAGTATACGTAAAACAAATTAATTACGGGCATAAAAAATTACTACAAGAGTCAATATATATTCACTAACATTTTGTGAAAATGAATTAAACTGGTCAAGCAAGTCGTAATGATTATCTATGTCAAATAAGTTGTTGAGCGGTCAAAAGACACACTTATCTCTTTTAAGGAAGTTCGGTTTTAAAATTAATGTTATTTTTGTAACATAACTGAAAATTAAGCGAAAAGAATTGAAAAGTTGATAATCTCATTTTTGAGATATAAGTTTTTAAATATTTTGCGGGAAACAGGAACTTCTCTGAATTTCTCATAGGTTTAACATTAGCAAGGTTTGAGCTTTGAATGAATATAACAAAATGAAATTTTTTACAGAATGCTCATAAAGAAGTATAAAATAAAATGATGCATAAAAAGGGGTCATTGGGCCAAAAATTATTATCTTTTAAATCGTTTTAACCAGAGGAGTCCGAAAATCTGACAAATGGAGCAAACCTTCTTAAGGTGTCTGCAGGGTATTAACTTCCTTTTATAGATTTTTTTTTTCAAATTTTCTGTGTAGAAGCATAATTGTATTATTTTTCAAAATGTATAATAAAATTTGGGGGGTCACCGTGCATTTAAGCGCATAAGCTGAAATTGAAAATTAAAGGATTTTACATAGAAACAACGGCAGTAGAATACCGAAGGAACAAAGGGGTGAAATCCACAAAAATCGAAGTCCAAAGGCATGGACAAAACGAGAACATAGAAAACAACGACGCCAGACACAAAACAACGACGCTAGACAGACAAAAAGCACAAAAACAGAAATCACAACATTCAAAACAAAGCACTTACAGTGTGAACTCCAGTGAGCTGAGAGTGACATCAGGTGATCCGGAAGGGTAAGCATGTTCTGCTCTGTTAACAGCACCCGTCACACAGTAAGTGAGGAAAATATGTTTTTGAAAGATGTGTTAGGTAGCTGATTGGTTATTGTCATTTGCTAACCTTGAGACAAAACCAATTAAAAATCATGGTACGTGTTACTTCTCTAACCCTGAAACAGGGTAGGGAAAATAACTTAATGATTGGATAACAAAAAAAGTGATTAAAGATTTTTTTAATGCTTTGCATGTGTTTTGAAATCATTATATCATTTACAAATAAAAATAAAAATTAGGGGTCAGCGTTGAAATAAGAGAGATAAATTGTGAAAGGTCAATTTCTCTAGTTATATGTTTATAAAATTCTTCTATCAAATTATCTCCCTTGTGTAATTTCTGTGTTATGTAAATCCAGCAACGAATTTAAAGTACATGCGGTACAACGGTGTACTAAAAATGTACAAATAATAAGGAATAAAAATTTCAAATACTTTGGAACTTTCTTTACCTTTTAAATAATCATTTTCCTAATGTATGAGACCGAAGAGAACAAGTATTAGACCAAAGTGGCGGAATAATAGCACTCAGACACCTTAATCTTCTAATTAGATATTGTTATATGGTACATATTCGTTTTATAAATTCGTTCTCCTTGTTACGCGTACGGTAGAATTCCATAACAATCCGTTTTATTCGGTACTTGTTCAGTATGTTACCGTTATAAAATGTTTTATTTGTTGCTCGTCCTGTAAGGCTCCGTTGTCAGTTCGGTTTATTCAGTGCAAGACCTGTTCATGTACGGTGTACAGACTGTTTGTCTCCGGTTTTTGTGCGTTTTCATTGTAATTCGTGAACGAACAAAAATATTTACAACCAGACAAAAATGTTTTTGTCCGTTTGTCATACGTTTGTGTTATACGGTGTAGTGTTAGAGCGGTTTAATATAACAAACATTTTTATTTATTATTGAAAAGGGCAATTACCCCAAAACAGATTTTAGGATTTTCTTCAAAACTGCAGAGCAAATGATCTTGTCATACTGTTCAATTTCTTGTTCGTTTTGTTTGTTTGTTTGTTTTCTGTTTCATGCTACCTCATGTTGGATACGAATTGCCGTGATTTTTTAAAATTTTTTATGCCCCGCCCACGAATGTGGAAGGGGCATATAGTGTAACCCTTGTCCGTCCTTCCGTCCGTACGACCGTACGTCCGGTTAAGTTTGAGTTTAAGTCAATTTCTCAGAAACTTTAAGAGGTAGAACAATGATAATAAGTCAGTAGATAGATCTTTGATAGTACTACATAGTTCACTAAGTAGTTTGACTCTTTGACCTATATTTCATGCTTGAGTGACTCTGGTTCAGTTTTATATTTAAGTCCATTTCTCAACAACTATAAGTTATAGGACAAAGATATTTCATCAAAGTAATTGCTTTGATGAGTACTACCCAAATCATTGACAATCAGGTGGCTATGACCTACATTTTACTCTTCAGTGACTTTGGTTAAGTTTTGCGTTAAAGTCCATTTCTCAACAACTATACACAATGGGACAAAGATATTTCATCAAATTAATTGCCTTGATGAGTACTACCAAAATCATTGACAATTAGGTGGCTTTGACCTTTATTTTACGCTTCAGTAACTTTAGTTTAGCTTTGCGTTAAAGTCCATTTCTCAACAACTATACATTATAGGACAATGATATTTCAACAAATTAATTGTCTTGATGAGTACTACCCAAATCATTGAACATTTGGTTGCTTTGACGTACATTTTACGCTTCAGTGCCTTTGGTTAAGTTTCGCTTTAAAGTCCATTTCTCAACAATTACACATTATAGGATAATATTATTTCATCAAAGTAATTGCCTTGATGAGTTCTACCCAAATCAGTGGCAATAAGGTGGTTTTGACCTACATATTACACTTCAGCGACTTTGGTTAACTTTTGTGTTCAGGTCCATTTCTCAACAGCTATACATTATAGGACAATGATATTTCATCAAATTAATAGCTTTGATGAGTACTACCCAAATCATTGAATGTAAGGTTGCTTCGCCCTACATTTTATGTTTCAGTGACTTTGGTTAAGTTTTGCGTTAAAGTTCTTTTCTCAAAAACTACACATTATAGGACAATGATATTTCATCAAAGTAATTGCCTTGATGAGTAGTACCCAAATCATTAACAATAAGATTGCTTTGACCTACATTTCACGCTTCAGTGACTTTGGTTAAGTTTTGCGTTTAAGTCAATTTGTCAACAACTTCGCAGTATAGGACAATGATATTTCAACAAAGTAATTGCCTTGACGAGTACTACCCAAATCATTAACAATAAGGTGGTTTTGACCTACATTTTATGCTTCGGGGAATTGGTTTAAGTTTGCCTTTAAGTCCATTTCTCAACAACTACACATAATAGGACAATGATGTTTTATCAAATCAATTGCCTTGATGAGTACTGCCCAAATTAATGACAATTAAGTGGCTTTGACCTACATTTTAGTATGAGGTTATCCTTTGCGATAAATCTTTTGGCGGGGGCATCCGTGTCTTACAGACACATTCTCTAGTTTAATTCTAGAATTCTTTTTTGCTTCGAGATTCGTTTGCCGATGTATTTAACTCCATGTCAGAATTTTGTAACGTTTTTTTAGAAAAAAAGCAACTTACCCACATGTTACATTTTAGTAACAGTGGGCAGTGGCCATGTTGTTTAGACTTCTAAATAATCAAACAATTTTGAAACTGCATACCCTACTAATGATTCAGGAAAAGTTTTGATACATTGACCCAGCAATTTCAATTGGGAAGATTTTTCAAATTGCTGACGGACAGACGACCGGTGCAAAGTCATGGCAAAAGCTTAAATGGCATTTTAGGCCAGGTGTGCCAAAAAAATATATATAAATGCATCTATTTTATTTCATTTACATGGCTATTGTTTAACATTCTCAAATTGGATTTATAAAAAAAGGCAAGAACGTCTGATCACATGTTTATCTTGAAGTGTATAATAAATAAGTACTGTAATACTAAGGATTGGAGAGTGTTTGCCTATTTTATAGATTTCCAAAAGGCATTTGATACGATGATACATACTGGTATTAAAATTAAGGTGCTTGATTTTGGGGTTGAAAAATTATTCTACAATTTGATTAAGTCATTTTATTCTAAATGCAAAGCATGTGTTAGTCTAATGCTGCTGATGAGAGGTTTTTCCTTGAAACACGTGTTCAGCATAATGAAATTTACTGCTTTTTAGGCATTTTTAGGTATTTTTGGATTTAGAATTGGTAAACAAAGATCATGTTGGTTTGACAACAAAGTTGGGGTACATCAGGGCGAAAATATAAGCCCTAATCTCTTCAAAGTATTTATCAATGATTTACCATGATATCTTGAGGGACTTGTAGATTTTATCATATTTAAAAACAAACCAATAAATGACTTATGTATGTCGATGATCTAATTATATTATCAAATTCTGCATTCGGCTTGCAAATCAGGTCGAATAAGCTCAACCAGTACTGTAATGATTGATGGGCTTAATTGTGAATACTAGGAAATATAACCTTCCGATTTAAATGGCAGTAGACTTGAGTGTGTTAAAAATATAAATTTATATTTCAGTACAAGGGTAGTTTTTCTATTGCATATGTTGAATTATATCAAAAAGCACTAAAAGGATATTTCAAGCTGTGTAAGGATTTTCTCTCACCCATCCCAGGTGTCGAGACAAGTATTCACAATTTTCACCATACAATTAAGCCTATTCTTCATTATGGATCTTATATTTTGGGAGCTTTTAACCCCTTTACAGCTAGGTTCTGAAATTGAAATATTTCTTTTGATACAATTTATTCAAATATAATTTGTGAAAAGCTTCACATTAAATTCTGCAAGAATTTTCTTGGTGTTAAAAAAACAAGCCATTCGGCACCTTTATCAGAACTCGGAAACTTTTCTATCCACTTTGATATTTTTAAAAATATACTTCGATATTGGTAAAGCTTTGAAAATTTTTCAGACTAGATTTCCTTTGCTAAAGGATACTTACACTTCCTCTAAAGGTTTGGGTACCCATAAACCGGTTTAACCCTACCACTGGCTTTTGCTGGTGCCGGTACCAAGTCCGGTTATCCCGAGTTCCTATCGTTATTTATGTTTGTCTCTTGTTTTCATTATTGTTTTTCTGGTGCAGTTTGCTTGTAAATTGTGGCATGTGATTGTAGTTCCTGGCCATTGTAGGTGTTTGCTGTTTTCCTGTTTTTGTAATTGTTTAATAAAAAAAAACCGCCTTCTTGGTATGGGTCTGTTGATTATATATTGAGAAACACTGACCTGAATCACACATCAACAGGACAGTTTATATACTTTCAAAAAAAAAATCTGAATTATAGTATTTTTTCTCATTACTCAGAACATTGGAATAACAATATTCATATCAATTCTGAAAGAAAATTAAGAACATATACTAGTTAAAAACTAATTTTGGTATAGAAAAATCCTTGTAAATTTTAACGATAGAAGGAAATTAACACAATTCAAAGTGTCATCACATAAGCTGCTTATTGAGCAAGGTAGATATAGAGGTAAACCATGCCATGATACAATATGTCCAAAATGTTCATCGGATGAGGTGGAACATGATCCATTTTCATTCGACAGCGCTTTACATTATGAGGAACATAAACTATATAACCTAATTCTCAAATCTTGTCCAAACTTTCAAGGTTTGTGTAAAAAAGACAACTTATTTGGTTAATGGGTTGTGAAGATGTATGCATATCGTCATGTCTTTCAAAATTGATCTCAAGTAATGAGATTTTTAATCCTGCTTGAGACAATAGAATGTGATAATTTTGCATACTTTATTTGTATTTGCATTTTTATGCCCCGCCACATGTTTGTGATACCTTAGTCGTGTGTCCGTCCGTCTATCTGTCTGTCTGTCTGTCCCCCAAAGGTTTCCGACTGTTAACTTGTGAACGGAATAATAAACAGTCTTAAAACTTGATATGTAACTGTATCACCACAAAAGTCAGATCATGTTCGAATAAGGGTTCAGAGGCCCAAGGGGTTCTGGTGTAATGCCTCTTGATACTTCGAAATTTTGTGACATGTATCATGTTATGCACCATTATTTTTGTTTTTGTGCATTAGGTGCGAGGAGGTTTTTAACTTAGCTTACATATCCTCAGTTTATTCCTTTAGTGGTTGATTTAGAATAAAATGAAAATAAAGGCCAAGTGAATTTTAAGTATCTGCCCTTGGCACCTTCTAAATCTTAACAATACAATAATATCTCATTTCTACCTCCTTGATGGACACTGTTTTTATTTATAGATATTTTAAAGATGGTCACTGGTGAAAAAACTTTGTTCAATTCAGTGAACTTTACTTAACATTTTGATTTTCTGCACTTTTTTCACTAGGAGATTAGATTCTAAAGCATCGTCCCTTGGTGCCCCCTGCAGTTAAGCAATATATTTGTCGCGTACAACAAACCACACACATCACACTATGCCATATCAAAATATATTTTGTAAATTTAGTTTAATTCTTTTAGAATATGTAAAAGATGCATGCTCTGTAATGATATGTATTAATATTGCAATTTATATCTTATATAGGAGAAGACTTCATAAGTTTGTTATAACTTGTGTCTGATCCTATTCGCAATATTTATGCAAAATAATTACGTTTCAACTAGTTAAGCAATAGTTTGGTAGGTTCTACTTTATAGTTATATCAGTTTTACACATGTATGATGAGGTTAAATGTGTACTAATATGTTGTTATAATTTAATAACAATGTCATTGTATTTTGTATTCTGTATTCTGTAAATAAATATACATACATAATTTCAACTGCCTTTGTCACTTTATGATAATAAGCACGTCTGAATAAACAAACTCTGGTATGGAACAGCTCATAAAGGTTAAATTGTTCCTACAAATTTAAATTAATCACTTTGTTATTTCAAATATTTTACGAAAGAATATGTATTGTCACTTCGGAAATTGATTCCTCATCAGCAGCACTTAAACCCAAACATAGAAAATCCATAATTTCAAAAAATGTTTAAAATGCTGAAAACCAAACGAAATTCAAGTAATCAGTAATATCAAATATAGCTAAGGACAAAATTACGGTGGAGGGAGTTAAACCTTCGGTTTTAGAATTTACATGAATTGAGATAATAATTACAAAAAAGTGTACACATCAGATATAATCTCATGTACAAGTACACCATATCTAAGAAAAATAAAGAGCATACATCTCAACACGGGGAATTATTTTACCAACTCCACACTGCATTAAAAGACAAACTACTGCATTAAATATTTTGCAAAAAGGATATGGAGTAAATGAACATGAGACTATAACAGGCGGGGAAGTGGTTGAAATAGGAAAATAGAAATTGAGCTCTCGTTTAAATGGGGTAGAATTTTTTTTTTGATTGTTTACCATAGATGTATTATTATAAAAGTTTTTTGCAATAAAAACAAACTGTATTGGGTTTTATTCGCGTGTTTATGATACTATAGGGAAACGGGATAGAGAAAGGGGAGGTTTGGGTACCCATAAATCGGTTTAACCCTACCACTGGCTTTTGCTGGTGCCGGTACCAAGTCCGGCTATCCCGAGTTCCTATCGTTATTTATGTTTGTCTCTTGTTTTCATTATTGTTTTTCTGGTGCAGTTTGCTTGTAAATTGTGGCATGTGATTGTAGTTCCTGGCCATTGTAGGTGTTTGCTGTTTTCCTGTTTTTGTAATACATATATTTTTCATTCTTTTATTTAGAATTTATATGAAAACAACGTAGATTGCCACAGGTGAACGCATAGATGCATATACGATGCACAAATCGGCATAAAAGATCAAGTTAGTGTCTGTCTTTCAAAGTGGATCCCCGAAAAGGCCATCTTTAGATTTTGACCAAAATTTGTATATGGATTGCCAATATCCCCGTTAATCCATGTGCGAATTTTTATATCCGCCCTCTCTTGCGTTTCTCCAGAATAAAAGTTCAAACGCGATCGAATTTTTATCTCTTATGCGTTCTTTCTGAGGTTTCTTCGGGAATCAACTTTGTATAGATAGGAAACTATCAACAAATCTCTCTAAAAGAATACCAAATACCTCAAAAACACGTGTCCGAAAATCTTGAAATTTAACGAAGTGAAAATACTTAAAGTAATACATTCCCCTTTAATTGTCCAATATATATATATTTCACAGTGAGTACAAATCACTCGCGAGCTAAAAATATAATGAAAAGTCCATTTTCTCCCTACTTAAAAACTTGAAAAAAGTGGATCCTGAAAAGGCCATATGCAGAAATCAATTTCATATGGTTTATACAATGCATAATTATATATTCTATAATATTCCTAAATTTTGTTTCCGCTCATGCTCTTTATTATCATAGTTTTTACCATCAGATCAGAGTTGGTTTTAAAGCAATGTTTTATGAATTAATCAACACCATTTATATATTTCTCATATATCTGTTCCTTACAGCGATTGTTGCAGCATAAGATACATAGTATGTGAAATGTAAAAAAAAAATAGCGAACATATTAGAAATTTGATTTTTTTAACATATTTTACGAAAGGATATGGAGTAAATGAACATGAGACTATAACACATATGTTAACTCCAACTGTAGTAATTTTGATGAGCTGTATGGCCATTTCGGAAATTCGTTCCTCATCAGCATCATCACACATCTTCTTTATTTGAGATGGCAGGTAACAAATTTACAGGGGATACAATTTTTGTGAACTACTTCCCCGCCTGTATAACACATATGTTAACTCCAACTGCAATAAATTTTAATGAGCTGTATGGCCATTTCTGACATTAATTTATTAATTAACTAATTTGCAATTGTGGATTTCCTATGTTTGGGTTGTAGTGCTGCTGGTGAGGGATTCCTCATCAGCAGCACTAGAACCCAAACATAGGAAATCCACAATTGCAAATAATGTTTAAAATGCATAAAACCAAACGAAAACAGATTAACTAGCAATACCAAATATAGCTAAGGACAAAACTACGATGGAGGGAGTTAAAACAGTTGTTACAAACATCAAGTCCATCGAAAGAAAAAGAAATAGGAAAGTTTTCTCCTTCATGGCTACCCATTTTGTATTGTCTCATCTCAATTTTAAAAAAATATTATTGTAGCTTGAAAGTTACTGCCGAAATGTTTTTTCTAATTCAATTTTGCGTTACTTAATTATTATTATTTGAATTATGCACCTTATATAACATGTTGAAAAAAAGAATCTGTTAGAGCATTTGTTAGCCAAAGAGATGCATATTTTTTAAATACGCAAACAACATTAAAAGTTTTTTAAGGTGTCTCAGTGGTATTATTCCGTCATTTTTGTCTTATTCTATTTCATTTTTTAGAAATTAACAAAGCAGTTATTCAAAATGTAAAGAAAGTTCCAAAGTATTTGAAATATTTATTTTTATAACTTTTTCGACATTTTCGTTACAAAAAGTTGAACTAAAACACATGTGTTTTAAATCTGTTGCTGGATTTACAGAACACAGGAATTATGCAAGGGAGGTATTTTGATAAAAGAATTTCATATAGATATCACTTGAGAAATTAACATTTCACAATTTATCTCTCTTATTTCAACGTCGACCTCTAATTTTTATTTTTTATATGTAAACTATATAATGATGTCAAAACACATGCAAAGTATGAACAAAATCTGTAATAGATTTTTAAAACTATCCTCTCATTTAATCATATTTCCTATCATTTCTATGTAAAATCCATAAAGAGGTATGGCCATTTACCCGTGAATTTATTTCCTTTAACAAACTAATTTTGCGAATGCATGAAATCTTCTCGAAAACTGCTTTAACAGATCATCTGTTATATACACTATCAGATGAAAATCAATTCAAATGCATTTTCGTACTTTTAGATAAACGATTCAGCCACTAAACTTGTCACTTGTAAGCAATTTTGACAGATTTTGACAATTTTTTGTAGGTTTTTGTAAAAATTCGTTGTATAGGACTTACAGAACCAAAATAAACTAATTGCCATGTGGAAGGGCAAATGTTTATACGTTCGCAGCAAAAAGTTGGTTTGGTTCTCGGTGTCCTTTGACTACAACCATCTTCTCAAACACTGTAAAATAGCTAAAATTGACACAAAAGGCTATTTACAGCTATTTTCGACTGCGAAAAAGTCAGAAAACATACAAGTGTGGCATTTGTTAATTCTATTTCTAAAAAAATAAAGTACCAAAGACCACCTTAAATAATTTTCGACAATATTTGAGCATATTCTGAAAATGACTCAACGTAGGAAAAAAATCCACGCCTTAATGGCCATACTTCTTTCCATTTTCAGTTTTTGTGCTTCAATGCGCGGTGACTTTCAAATTTTATTTTATATACCAATAATACAATTATTATTCTACACAGAAAATTTCATTAAATTCTGCAATAGGAAAATAATACACTACAAACACCTTTAACGCTCCACATTTCACAATTTATATAATTACGAAGTACTTTTTCAATTTTATCTATATAAAATGAACTGAAAAACTAAACGACAACCGAGACGCTGAAATCAGCATGATACCCGGATATACACCTTTCAGGCTACCCGATACGATTCTATTTTTTTTATGAAAAAAGTGTCCAGATGGAGGGTAATTTCCCATAATGAGCGCTTGCTTGAACCCGACAGAAATTCAATCCGGTACCAGTATTCCCTCTAGTGTATACGCCATAAAACACAAAAGAGCTCCTATCTCGAAAGTGCCGTATTGATAACTCTATGACCCTAGAGGCTAAAAATAGTACATTGTGCGCAAATCCATGAATTTTACCTCAATAAAGTGCGAAGTATTCTTATGCTTAAATCATAACTTGAGCATACAAGATGCATTCAAGTCTTATTAGTTACTGATCCGTCCACAATATTAGATTGATTTTGCAAATGAAGCAATTTTTTATTTTCACTTATAGTATTTTTTTGTAGGTCATTGTGATTTATAAGTATAGTCTCGATGTTACAAGCTCAAATATTACCAAAGACATCTTTCTGTAGATTCTAATCTAATTTAACCGATCACCGGACTTTCATTGTTAGATAGTGTTCACTCTTCGAGGGAACAACATGATACTTTTTGGAAGAATTCACAATGTGCTTTTTTATTCCGTGTTCCTTTGTGTGCTTTCGTATTTTGTCACAGTGTGTTTGATATTTGTATTGCAATCCAATATGTGCCTTTTTTGCGAACCTATCTTTTCCGTTTGTTTCTTAAGTTTTCCTATCTATCTCTCATGTGTGCTCAGTAAAATAGCTTTTTTCAAAATCGCAAATGCAATTTCTTATGGTAAAAATTGCAACAGAACATTAAACAAACGCATGATTAAAATATATGAAACAAAGTATCCGGCTAACCTGAATATCAGTGGAATAGACAATCAAGAAATACTAGAAGAATCCTTTATTTCCTTGTTTACCTTTAGCTTACATGGTACATGTACAATCTTGCAGACAAACACTTTTTAAATTATATAACTTGACATGATATACCTTGTCCCTGACTGCTATAGTCGTTTCATCAGTTTTTGTGCCAACAAACATAACTCTACATTGGCTGATGTATCGAACATGATCAAAGTTACTCTTCATCCCAAGCCCATGACAATCCCTAGCAAAATAATCCATCTTGTCCACGTCTATTCCATTCCGGCTGTTTGCCACTATCTAAAGTTGTTTATGAGAAACAATTTAGTACAGTAGATATCTTATGAAAATTGGTTTTAATACATTGTGAAAAAACACACCAAACAAAGCAGTGATTATAACACATACCCCGTTTTGTCAATAATTTACAACACGCCACAAAAATGAGAGTAAAAAGCACATGGGTTTGGAGTCAAGAAAACAAGTTTAACCTACCGCAATTTTTGCGCCTGTCCCAAGTCAGGAATATGTTGGTTATTGGCTTGTCGTTGTCCTTTTATAAAATTTTAGCTTTTTTTTTTTTATATTTGGAACATGTATTGGGTTATTGGATGTGGTTTGTTTCTATTGATTATTATTTTTTTACTTTTTTTGGGGCCATTTAGGGCTTGCTATATGGTGTGAGGCTCCTGTGTAGAAGACCGTACGGTGACCCCAGGTGCTCTATTTTGGGTCGTTTTAATCTGGAGATTGGATGTTGTCCTTGACATTTACCCCATTTCCTTTCTTTTTGATATGATTTATTTATCTTGCACTGTTGGAAAACAATAGAAAATCTTGCATCTAAATAAAGAGCTGTTCGTTCCCAAAAGTGACAAATACCATATCAAATCTGTTACAAAATTGCTCGATAGGTGTTTGAGATGCAATCAATTCGAATAAACGGATCTTGTCCTTGGATTGAAAATTTGCCCATCCGTACGTCAATTCATGTGTCCATTCCATAAGTCGCGAACTTTTAGTATGGTTGCAAAATCTTGAGACGGAATTGAAACTCCTACATTTTCACATGTAGATTATAGGATAAAATTTTGTTGTAGAATTGTTGCATATATTATATACTAGTATCATTCAAGCTTTTGGAATTTGATTCTGATTCAACTTATTATAAAATTTCTAAAATTTTATTGCGATTTAGATTTATTTCATGAAATTCTTATAGACAAGTTATATGGACAACCATATAGTAGATAAATGCTACAACACAAAATCCAATATTGATGGTAAAAATAATACGCTGTTTGGGTAAAAAGAGATTCAGAATCTTTATCTGCTTAGTTTGTTATCACAAAAAGGCTCGGCTGATAATAGTTCTTTATTTCGACGTGAAGTCACGGATTAAAAATAATAAATTGTTTTTAAATTGGTGCCATTGTAGCGATAGAAGTGATGGAAACATACGCAAAAATTGCGGTTATTATTATTTTTTTTTACTTTGCTCTGTTTTGAAATGGTTTACACGTTGTCTGTTTTGGAATACTTATTGACAACTCTGGTGTTAAATTCCAGATGGGAAAATCCAGAAAAATCCATTTCTCGCCAAATTAATGTAATGTCTTGTATCTCCTTTTAAAGCACAGGGGGCCTATATTTTTCTTTTTACATTTTCATTTAGTCTACAATGTTTAATCAGTTAAAATGGGTTTACGAAATCCTTGATATAAACAACATCAGTAGTGAGCATCCTGAAGGTTTCAGAAGTAAATTGCAATGGACCTAAGTATGGTTTCATTTGAATTTAACTTAATTTATCTTAATTAATTTTTCGGTTTAAGACAATCATTCATGGGTTGCCAAAAATATATTTTTCATTTTGATCACAAGTTAAACGATTTATCTTTGCAAACATGAATGGTAAAATGTTTCATACCTCATACATATATGCCTTGACTTTATCATTTTCGGGCACCTGTAAAATCAATAAAAAAATATGGGTTACTTAGTTATAACTAACAGCTAGATGTTATGAGTGTTAAGGGGAGTGGGTTTTATGAATTTGAATAAATAGCTGCGAAATGAGCACATGATATTCCCGTTGCAGTTTGGAAGTATCCCGACTCAGTTCTATTTGAAACTAAAAAATATGAACTCTAATGCACTTATGTTTGTAACGCTAATTCTGATTGGATGGCGTCAGAATTTTGAGGGGGTAAAATCCGCGATTTACCGTCGGAACCAATATCAACGTAATGGCGTTGACGCACACCAAACTTCCTGTGACTTAAAAATCGAATTTAAATATTTTTTTTTCGGATTTCCATTAGAATAGAGTTAACCAAACTGTATTTTAGGATCTTCAGGCGTAAATCTAAGATTTTACTGTCGCAAATATCCGTTTTCCGGGTCCGCTAACGCGTCGCCGGAAAACTCAGTTTGCAACAGTAAAATCTACGATTTACCCCCTCAGATCCTAAAGTACAGTATGGTTATCTGCATAGCTCTGTCCTTAGCTGAGGTTTGGCTTTTCTATTTAGATCCTTTTGGTAAATTGTTCTCTATCAGCTTACAGGTTTTTCGGTTCATTGACTTCCAAATTTTTTGGTTTGAGCTGCACTGATGAGACATAAATTGTCGAAATGCGCATATGCAGAAAATAAATTAACAGTGGCTTCGGTAGTTTGTTATTTGTTACCACTGGGCCGATGCCTCTGCTGGTGGACTGTTAATCCCCGAGGGTATTCACCAACCCAGTAGTCAGTACTCCGGTGCTGACCCTAAAACCGATTTTATTGAAAATTGCCATATCTAAATTATACAAAATGTTGGGAAAAACTAAGGAGTATCTCCCTCATGCATAGCTCTGTCCTTAGCTGACGTTTGGCTTTTCTATTTAGAGCCTTTTGGTAAATTGTTCTCTATCAGCTTACAGGTTTTTCGCTTCATTTACTTCCAAATGTTTTGGTTTGAGCTGCACTGATGAGACATAAATTGTCGAAATGTGCATATGCAGAAAATGAATTAACAGTGGCTTCGGTATTTTGTTATTTGTTACCACTGGGCCGATGCCTCTGCTGGTGGACTGTTAGTAGTTGATATGGGAAAAAATCTGCGGTTTTCAAAAAACGTTTTTTGAAAACCGCAGATTTTTTCCCATATCAACTACTACCTACGGGACTATAGAAAAAAAACAAACATGTAAGATTTGTTATTCACTACAGTTGAGACGGGTAAAACGGGCTAGATTTTTAATGAGGTCTTAGTTCACTCACATTTTTTACGTTGCTTCCGGTTTAAACATCTCAGAAGTAAAACAAAAATCTTATAAGTTTTACTCTTTTTCCAACGTTCAAGACTTTCTTTTAACCTGTTTAATACACTGTTTATATACTCTATCATTTTTATTAGTTTATATAATTACTATATCGTTTCCAATTGTATCCAAAATTACATCTTCTTCGTTTAACACGAGGGCAAAAACTTGGTAGGCAGCGGCTGGGGGAATATTTAATCTGTAATGTAAAGTCAAAGATGTGTTTTCGGTGCTTATCGTCTCGTCTGCGTAAGTCAAATCAAAATAGATTAATCCGTACAAGGAGCCGAAGTTACTAAGGTTAAGCATGTTCCCGGTGTCATAGTCGTTGCTCGCATTAGGTTTAAAGGCACACGCGTCTCCGAAGATTCTGCTGAGTTGATTTGAACTATATCCTGTTTCCGGGTAAAAGATGCCGGAACCGACTTCTAATCTTGCTGTCAGGAGGGTACAATTTGTGTTTGCTGCGTTTTATTTAAATGTATCAAGTAACAGAGGATTTTGTTTTTGATCATTATGTTTCCCGGTTCTCTGTAAAAACACTATCACGTGTTTCGGATGTTTTATCCCTGGTGTAATACGATACGTCCCTTCAACAGTTTGACCCGAAGTACTAGTGTTAATAGATTCTCTTAGGTATGTCCATCGTCTTGGTTTCATGTAATTTTGAAGTACGTTTGTTAAACCAACAGAATTTAGTTTAAGTCTGGGTAACCAAAGTTCAAAGTGTGTAATTACAACTCTTCCATCATCATTAACATCATTGGCCTTGTATATTAAATAATCGTCGTTGTTTATTATTACCGTTATTCCCATCTGTGCTGGGGGCAAAAGATTTTGTTCTAACGAGGCAAAAAATGAGAATCTATTCAACGGTATTTTTGCTGTTACCTGTGCAAGTGCGTTAGTTAACGTTGTTCTCGCAGCAAATCCTGTATTATCAGCAGTGGTTGCAACATTATCAGGGTAAATAAAGCTGTTTTTGCCTACACTACTCACATATCCGTCTGAAAACGTAAGTAATGATTTGACGTGATTTGTTAGAGACAGGTTATTACAGTCGTAAACTGTTTTTCCGTTTTAGTGGACTGTCATTTGACTAAGAAAATTGGTAACATCTGAAATAACAGATACTGTGTCATTATCTGGTGCTGTTCCGTCAGCTAGTGTTTATCTACTTTAAACTTAATTAAAAAAATACCCATTATACCAGTCATAAAACGAAGCCCTATCATTTATGCAAAATTTGTAATTCGTTTTGACTTGTGCTTCTCCATTTTGTGGAGTTCTTATGGGAGTGTCCAGTAAAAAGTTACAATACTCATATCGATCACAGAACTGCGTTCCTCTAAACATTTTTTATTACTGTATTATTATTTTTCTTTCTTATATAAAAAAAATGAACACATACGTTAACTATAGTCTTGGATTATCCGAAGGTCAAAGAAAGAATCTAGCTAAAGCATATAAAAACATATCTTGTTTAACATTAAGACTAACAAATGATCAATTAACAGGTGATATGTTGCTAGCGCTAACACAAACACAAATAAATAAAATACAGAAAGCAAAGGCCTCTGGTACTGGTACAGACCTAACAATTAGCAAGACACAAATGTCGAAGCAGTCACAAAACGGAGGTTTTCTTGGAGCAATTGCTAAACTTGCACTTCCGGTCATAAAGACAGTGGCATCCAAACTGTTACCTGCCCTTGGCATCGGAGCGGCCTCCGCTCTAGCTGAAACCGGGGTGAAAAAGGTGCTTGGTTCTGGTTTAACAGCAGACGTACCACACAACAAAATTAACACATTATTACGTAAACCCTACGTTGACCACCTAACAAAAACACAGAAAGAGCAATTACAGTCAGCACTCAAAAAGAAATGAGGAACTGGTCTTAGAATTACAAAAAGACAACAGACCGGTGGATTCCTTGGTATGTTAGCCATTGCTGGCCGGCCTAATGGGTAAAGGACTACAAGTCGAACGCCCGGGTAGAGGACTACAAGTAGACAGCGTACGCAGACCCTACGTCGTGCA
>MJUU01060021.1:0-12273 GCA_002080025.1 Modiolus philippinarum | reverse complement strand
TATATTGAAGATGTGCATGTGGTATGTATTTTGATTTTGGTTCATTTTTTTTCTCAAAAATATACATTGCTCAACTTTTAATTTTTTGGTGATTTAGTAATAGAGGGTACATACCGGTAGTTAATCTGTGCAACCTAGAATAACATGTGTTTAGCGGGGGCATCATATGTGTCAGATACAAATATTACTAGAAAATCCCAATTTGATTCAACCTTGTGCGGGGGCATGTCATCCTCTAGTTTTCTTTTGTGTTGTTATTGTATCACTACATTTCAGCTTCTGTGTGATATTATCCTGTAAGATTTATTTGTGTTTTCTCTTTATCATTCTCTAAAAATAATTGCATGTGATGAAAAGTGGATGTTGTAAAATTTTAAATTTTGTTATTGTAAATGTTAAAGTATCCATGTTAACTGAAATTACATTAAAATATATAAATTGACCTATCTCTACAAAGTAAAATTCATTTAGGTTTTATATTTGAACAACACAAACTTTGACTGAGAATGTAAAATTATATCAACATAACAATATTTGTTTAAAGTGACATCAAAGAAAAGACATGACATATTTGGAAGAAATTCAGTTATTTATATTATCTTATAGTCCATTGTGTATGACCTGACCCATCTACTAGTTCCTATTGAGTAACCAGTTAATCAATTTGAATAACCTGTTCCTGTTATTTTCTTGACCTACATGTATTGCTCTGCTACAATATATATTGGATAAAGTTTTTTGAGGATTCCTTTTGTTAGCTAATCAACACAATCAGGTTCCTTTTGAATTGTCCAACAATAATATTGTATATCAATCTGCTATGGCCTGGGAGGTTTTACCTTGATCTGTTGATGAAAATAGGGACTGTATATAGTTTGCATTTAATGAAAAAAGAATGTACTTTATAAAATGATTAAAATTACATAATTCAAAAATAAATATTGCAATATAAATAAAGGGAATTTGAATTAATTGTAATTTTGTTTCTTTCATTAATTAGATAGATTTATCTTTTTATAAGGAAATACTTTATCAAGGTAAAACATCCCTAGGCCATAACAGGAACAGGTTACTCAAATTGCAAAATTGGTAACTCAATAGGAACTAGTAGACTGGTAAGGTCATACACAATAGACATTAATAGAGAGATGATTTGAATTATTATAAAAAACATATACTCTGTCTATATTCATAGGGATTTTTATTCCATCTTTATTTTGCCCTTTTGAAACATTTTGGCAAACAAGCAAGTTTTTTACTTTTGATGTCATGTATTTGTAGGAGATATTTTGTGTGGAGGCTTTTTATCTTGATTTTATTTCTTGTATTAATTTTTATTTATCAACTTTTTATGGGTATTGGTTACTAACAAATACAAATTGTCACTATTTAATATGAAGTAAAATTTCCATGGCAATGTATGAAGATGCCCTCATTTTCTGTACTACTATACAGAGAAGAAATATTAATATAGAAAAATCACCACATTAGTTCAGAGTAAAATAAATACCTTAAGCCGAGAAAGACCTTCCTTTATTACACAAATGTTTTGACACTAACTTTATGGTCTCCATAGACAAAAGGACTACAAGATGCCTTAATTCAATAGTCCTACAGTGATTTCGCAGACCTGAAGTAATTCACAAAGCTGAAGTAGATATAGCTCAGAAAATGTTCCAAAGTTTGCTAGGACAAAGGACTGACTATAAGTTTATAAAATTTAGTAGTCTTTCCTCAAATTGACTACCCTTGGGATAGAGATCTAGTGTTAATATCAAACCCTGATAACCAAGCCAGGGAAAATTTTACTTCAGTAATTTTAAGAAATTCGTAGCAAATAACTTGGTGTATGTGAGCAACCCAAAATAAATTTGGGAATAACTTGATAAATCATTGATAATTAGTGGACCATTGTTTTTAATCCATAGGATTTTATAATTCGTAGGCCGGTGAGTAGCACTAACTAACTTTATTCTAATATTATATATTAATATGTCTATATTTCCAATATCCAGGCACTTGTAAAGATATACTTAACACTGGCAAGTAGAACTATAAGATTTGTCTCCCCTTGATATGTAACTCGTGTAGAATTGTCCTGTAGTTGAATTATTGTCTGTAATCTCAAAATAAGCATTTCTTTTATCTACATTGTACCATGAACAAAGTGTTTCTATGGCAACACAAACATTATCGTTTTAACGAATATCTTTAATTAGCCGAGGGGTTTTCAGAAAGGTCCATGAATAAACAGATTGTATCTATCTATTTTTTTGTGACAAAATTGCAGATATACTACCAGTGACTTGCTGACACAGGACCTTGAATCTTTTATTCATATAGCTTTTTAACATCTGTTTAAAATGTATGTGTTCTAAAGACATGTTACCTTTGTAGTTTTAACAATTGATCTCAACGTAAACAGCATACATTATTATCATTTCCTAGAACAGATCTATCAACTTTCTAACGTAAATGTATGTTTCCTGTATAATGTAAAACGGGGTATTTTGGCGTGGTTTAATGTTCGTGATTTTGATTTCTAAACCTATTTGCACGGTTTTATTTTCGATATTCTCTCTTAGATTTTGTTACATATGTAATGTATTTAAGCAATAACAGTACATTATTTGAATACCCGAGGGCGTCAATCGTAGATTTGACGTTCAAAATGCAGTTTATGGGCGACGCGTAGCGGAGCCTGTAAACGGATATTTTGACCGTCAAATCAAGATTGACGGCCTTGGGTATTCAAATAATGTACTGTTATTGCGATTCTAATGCAACAAATCCATTTCATGTTCTATTTTTAAACCGTGAATTTGTCACAATATTAGGAACCAGACTAAACAGGGAACCGACTTTGTCACAGGTGTGTAGATGGTGGAATTGACGGTCAGTTTTGACCAATCAAAACCTTCGTTATATAAATGTTGCATTAGAATCAAATTTAACCAAGGGGAAATTTTTGCGAATATGTGCCAATCGCAAAATTAGTGAAAATAAAGCCCTCGCAAAAAATTTTCCCATTTACAGTAAAACAACCCATAGAAGACATAGATAAACATTCTAGTGACAGTTGTAACCCCCTATCTTGTTCGACAGTCATAATTAAAGCTGTAAGACTTTCAGTCCATGTATTCAGTTTGTTTGTATGTTATATTCTGGAGAATATATAGGTACCTAACAAAATGAAAGATGAGAATTTTTTCCATTTATGTATAAAATTCTACATCTTTTATCCATGTTTGGCTTACTTCACTCTGGGACAGTCTGAATTTCTCACACTCCTGCAAGATATTTCCGATCTTTGAAGTGGATCAATGTAAGAACCTTTTAATCTGTGATATGTTTTTGGTAAGCACTGTAGCTCAGTCATTTTCCTAAAATAACTATAGAAGACTTAACAATGCAGCTATGAATAGCTCAGTACCATCGACAGTAGACCCTTTCCTGTATCTATACAAAAACGTAGAGGAAATAAAGATAGAACCGTCTCTCCATGTTATTTTTGTAGTAGAACATACCTTTGTAGCTGATGAGACATATACCCAAATAAAAACTTTTTGCTTGATATTGACTTTGTAAACAAATATAATTGTTGTTTCAGAGAAAAAATGTCCGACATCCACCCAAAAAACAAAATGTAAAGTATTACAATAAATAATTGTGAAGTGTGTGTTTATTGGTTTCCACTCAAGTTTTGGGTTGCAGTACTGTTTTACTTGCATGATGCGCTGCTTACATTTACATCTGCCGGGGAAATCATAAAGCTATATTTATACAAACAGCTTATTTTTACATAATTTTCTACTAACCACTCCAGGTGTTACATATTACATAATCCTTAATATGTATAGATATCAGATCTGAAGATTTCAAATCCAGCAATTTTGATATGTTTGGCAAAATTTATTCAATGTATTTTATTACAGAGTTTTGATTAAATATTTCTCAATGCTTTCCAGTTTAGACAGAAATGAAGAATTATTTTGAAGCTCTGATAAATTTTACTGCAGGGCAGATTGTAGAAACAGCTGTAATGAATTACTCTGTAGATCTATAATTTTGTAATAGTTAAAAAAAATTAAGTGGATACTGTGTAAGCGGGGTTCCAATTTTCATGGATTTTATGGCCTGCTAAAACCAGGAAATTAAGATAGTATATGGTTTTATGACAGGAGTTGTAGAATTTGAAACCTGGTACAACAGGACAATCAGCACAAGACCACCCATACTTCATTAAGAAGGATTGTTTAATTGTAGACAACAAAAAATACAGAAATTGTAGTACATAAATGTTTAGCCTGTTGATTTACCTATAATGAGAAGTACCATGTACTATAACGGAACCAATCTAGCATCAAAATCAGGCCCAGTTATTTCATGATAAGTCTCTTTTTATAGATAAGGAGGAAAACAGCCACACCTGAGGAGTTACTGTATCCCACTTCTGACACCGTAGCTGTACCCCAGCTACACACTGTACATGAGGACCCGCAACAGGCAAAAACTAACGGTCATACAGATGCTCAGTTGATGCCTCCTCCTCCTGTCAAACCACCACCAAAGTGTTCATCTACTTCTAGTTTACCAAGGTAAAATTATTCAGCTCAAACCTTCAATAAAGTGTTCATTTACTTCTGGTTTACCAAGGTAAAATTATTCAGTTCAAACCTTCAATAAAGTGTTAATCTACTTCTAGTTTACCAAGATATATTTATTCAGCTTAAACCTTCAACAAAGTGTTCATTTACTTCTAGATTATTCAACTCAAACCTCCAATAAAGTATTCATTTACTTCTAGTTTACCAAGGTAAAATTATTCACCTCAACTTTTCAATAAAGTAGTTTACCAAGGTAAAATTATTCAGTTCAAACCTTCAATAAAGTATTCATCTACTTCTACTTTTACCAAGGTAAAATTATTCACCTCAAACCTTCAATGAAATAGTTTACCAAAGTAAAATTATTAAGTTCAACCCTTCAATAAAGTGTTCATCTACATGTATTTCTAGTTTACCAAGGTAAAATTATTGAACTCAAACTTTCAATCAAGTGTTCATTTACTTCTAGTTTACCAAGGTAAAATTATTAAGTTCAAACCTTTAATAAAGTGTTCATTTACTTCTAGTTTACCAAGGTATAGCCTGGGATCCTGACCCATGCTGACTATCGCGCAAGGGCCAGGTGGAGTACAAATTATTCAGGGCTAATCTGCCCTGAATCAATACTTCCGTTTGTGCATGTGTAGTTTGTTGAACGATAGATAAACAGATACCATACCATCGAAACGTTATGATTTAAGAAAAATTCAGTTATTTTAAGCACAAATATAATGAAATTTGATGCATTTCGCGAAAAATAGTATGCGAGTTATTTGTTTACAAAAAGCATTCTGCGTCAATCGTTCCCATGATTCCGCATTTTCATAGACCAATCAGAGACGATTAACTTTTCTCATCCACCTGGCCCTACCGCGAGGTTGGGACAGGTTCGACCAGGCTAACCAAGGTACAATTATTCAGCTCAAACCTTCTAAAAGTGTTCATTTACTTCTAGTTTACCAAGGTAAAATTATTCAACTCAAACCTTCAATAAAGTTATAATCTACTTATAGTTTACAAAGGTACAATAATTCAGCTCAAACCTTCAATAATATATAGAGCCTTATCCCTAGTTGAGTGTTAAATCCAATCATTTATATCTTGTTTACCCAGATAAGTTACATTTCAACTCCTGTATATCTGATTCGCCTGTGTAAATAGTAGCTCCAATTAAACTTGAGCTTAAATGTACATCTTCATTTTGATTTTCTGTATAGGAACTACCGGTACATGTCTCATTTCTTCCTCTGACTTTCTATAGTATAAATCTAATGTATCAATGTTAGTAACAGATAAACTTAAATATTCATGTATGAACCATCTATGTTTTAAAGTGTTCATTAACATTTCATTCTAATATGGCTTCCTGTATTAGCTTTGTAAATAGAGTCATGTTATAATACCAATATAACACTCTTAGCACATGCGCAAAAGATGCATAGTTTCTGTTGCATATTTTGAATCTATATTTCACTTTAACTGACAAAATCTACCATCCACTAACAAATTTTTAATTAAATTTGTTTCCAAAATTCATTATGGATTTTTTTTTTCTTGTAAAGGCAATGTTTTGGACAAACTTTAATTTTTCTGCTTGTGACGTCACAAATAAAATCGTAATATCCTGTTCGTAAGCAGCATTGGTTGGAAAGTTTGAATGGAGATTAAGAGGACTTGAGGCATTTTCTACAGTTAAAATTATAGTGTTATTAAATGGGTATTTTCATATTAATCATGTATAATGTCCAAGTACAGTCGTATTGGGTTGAGGTCACCTGTATTGGCCCGAGGCGAAGCCGAGGGCCAATACAGGTGATCGAAACCCAATACGACTGTACGAGGACATTATACATGATTAATATGAAAATACCCATTTTATGACACCTTTATTAACTGATGACTTAAAATTTCAGGCATTACCTTTACCAATCTTAATTACAGGATGCAAATTTCAATATTACAAAGTCACAAAGTCAAGGCAATATAAAAAAGACTTCTATTGAATTTTCAACTTGTAGTAGAAAAAAATATTGCACTATCATGTTGTTTACAAATCCCCTTGATCTGGTATGGTATCAGTCGTACAAGCTGAAACGGGATGCAGCTGACGAGTACTATTTTTCTGCTGACAAGTACTAGTATAAGTGTATAGCACAGTGTTAATATTTGAACGTTGAAGGAAATCTTCTGGGTTGTGCTGTGTTTATTTTTTATTCTCACTTTCAG
This sequence comes from Modiolus philippinarum, assembly GCA_002080025.1. NCBI lineage: Eukaryota > Metazoa > Mollusca > Bivalvia > Mytilida > Modiolidae > Modiolus > Modiolus philippinarum. The sequence goes on along the minus strand of MJUU01060021.1, from coordinate 5,440 downwards.
AAATTAAAATCAATAGACAAAAAGAAAAATGCTAACATATGCGAGAAAGACACAGAAAACAGAGTGTAACTAAACCAATATGGCCGATTCATTTATACAGGGCATTTGCCCTGTATTAATTTTAATACAGGGCATCTGCCCTGTATAAATTTCTATACAGGGCATTTGCCCTGTATAAATTCCATGTGTCAAAAACTGCCGGTTAAATTAAATGGGCAAATCACACTGTATTTTAAGTCATCAGTTAATAAAGCAATTTAATCTAACAAAAGCAAGTTTTTATTGTATTTGTGGAAAGTTTCTTGTCAGCTAGTTTGTTTATCAAAATAAAAATGTTACGGAACCATTAGATAGTCACTGCTTGCTTTGGATATAAAATGGGTGAAATTTCCATATTGGAATCGAAATAAATCATACCGGCCAAATACTATATTGTCTTTATAACATGGGTATTCATTGTTTTTACATATTTTACCCCTCGCTAACACTCAGGATAAAATATTTGCAAAAACAGCTCAAGCCCATGTTATAATGACAATATAGTATTGCGGCCATGTTTTATTTCTTAATTTTGACACAAATGAGTTCATATAGATTGAAGTAAAGTGTTCATTTACACCTAGTTGATCTTATGTCCAAACTGCCACTAGATTTATAATACAAGATTAATGAAAATAGTTTGATTAAAATAAGCATTTCTGTTGCAATGAAACATTTAAAAGCATTCTCCTCATAAAATTGTATATTCTATATACACATATAGAATGGCAACTACATCAAGGGCTGATCCAGGACCATCACCAAGTCTGAGGAGGAAAGAATTTCCCAAACCAAGTCCAGATCCATCTCCTATCATGAGAAGGAAAAATTACAGTAGTTCTAATCTCCTGTCCAGATCTAGTTCTGTGTAAGTTGGTGTTGTTTATCTGTCATGTAACCAAATCAGTGTAGTTTCTGCCATGTAACCATAGTGATTAAGTTCTGTTTATAAATGTGTAAATGTGTAATTAATACAAGGCTCTGTGTACATCATTAGTTTAGCTTTTGAATATGGGACTTTCAAGATAGGAACTCTTTGTAGTTGAAGGAGGAAATGAGTGATGTTGAGTACAGGACTTTTGAGTTAGGAACTCTTCATAGATGGAGGTCAAATTAGTGCCCCTTTACCCGTAAGATTGGTTAGAAAATTGCATAAAAAAGTGCAAACATACTGCCTGTTCAATACAAACTATTTAACGGAGTTGGGGAGGGGATATAGCATCTCTCCTGTCCGTCGGTTTGTCCCACCTCAGATTAAAGTTTGCATTAATATTCATATCTCAGAAACTACATGTGGTACATCAATCATCTTTGATCAGTGGATGCGTCTTGGAGAGTGATGCTGACTCAGATGATAATTGGGTCACTCTGAACTACATTTTATGCTTCAACGACTCCAGTCAAAGTTTGCATTCAGGTTCATATCTTAGAAACTACATGTGGCACATCAATCATCTTTGGTCAGTGGATGTGTCTTAGAGAATGATGCTGCTTCAGCTGATAATCAGGTCACTCTGAGGCTACAGAAAAAAGTCGCCATGACCTACATTTAACGCATGAGGGTCTCTGGGTTAAGTTTGCATTAAATCCATACTTTGCATTAAATCCATACCTGAAATACTTGTACTGAAATTATTATGTTGGTTGTTGCATCTTGGATGGTGATGAGGCTGCAGGTAATAGAAAAAAGAAGGGAAACGGGGAATGTGTCAAAGAGACAACGACCCAAAGGGGAGTAATAACAACTCAAAGCCACCATAAGATCTTCAATGAACAGTGAGAAAACCCCACACCCAATGGCAGGTCGGAGCATCCCCTGAACAAAGAGCAATCAAGTCCAGCGAAATAAACATCATCCTAGACTCCTATAGACATAAAGTAAACTAACTAGAAAAAGGACAAGACACACAAAGGCTTAATAAATTCCTGACTTAGGACAGGCGCAAACCTGCTGCGGCGGGGTTAAACTAGTTTTATTGGATCCAAACCTTCCCCCTACAGCCAATGTGATATATCAAAAAACAATCGTAACAACAGTAAAATTCAGTTGGCAACAGGACTGAGTCAATTGTGAAAAATGAAACTGAAAGAACTAAATATACGGACAAAAACATGAAATCACAAGAGACTACTAACAGTTAACTGACATGCCAGCTCCAGACCCATCACCAACTGACAAAGTAAGTTATGTACCCTCAGTATACAGCTTCCACCAAGATCCCTTCCTGTGAGGAGTTTAGAATAATGATTTCATGTATATACCGGAATACATAACCCGTGTCCATGCAATACAGATTTTAGAAATTTAGAATGTGTTTAGTTAAATTGCAAAGACTCTATCAAAAAATCAAAAAGAAAGTTTATTTATCAGTCGGAAATAAATTCATTTCATCAGCGAGGAGATTAGCTGTCGGTTCCGACTGCACTTGTTTTGTTTAATAAAAGAAACTTCTTGACAACATGCAGTCAGCTGGAAAGTCCCATATTTGATTTATACTGTATATTTTACACTTTGTAGTTGATTAAGACAGTAAAACTTGTATAAACAGGAGGTTTAATGACTTTGGGTATAATCCAATGAAACTTATACCATGCACTTCTGTGACCAGCTATATACAGTGGAACATGTCTAATCCGACACACTGAGTGACCATCAAAATATGTCGGATTATACAGGATGTCGGAATATTCAGGTGTCGGATTAGACAGGTTTCACTGTATACCTTCCTGGCTCCAGCCTATTAGATATGTCTTTAGTTACACCACATATTTATACCCCCCCCACAAAAGAAGTTTAGGGAGGTATATAGGAATCAACCTGTCCGTCTGTCTGTCTGTCTGATCGTCTGTCCACACTACTTGTAAGTGCAACTCCTCTTAAACCTCTTGAAGGATTTTGATGAATCTGTACACAAAAGGACACTATATGGACATGTTAATGAAGGAATATAATTATTGTCTAAAATGAGGAAGGGGAGATAATTTGGCTTTGACTTCATTGATTCAATCTGCACAGATTAAGTGTAACTCCTCGTAAACTACTTGAAGAATTTAAATGAAACTTTATGCGAAGGAAGGGCACTACATGGACATGTGCATGATAGAATATAATTATTGTCTAAAACAAGTAAGGGGAGATAATTCGACTTTTGACTTTTTATTGATTCCATCTGCAGATTACCTCATAAGCGTAACTCCTCTAAAACCACTGGAAGGATTTTGATGAAACTTCACACAAAGGAAGGACACTATATGGAGATGTGCATGAAGGAATATTATTTTTGTCTGAAACCATGAAATGGAGATGATTCGACTATCTTTTCATTGATTCAATCTGCACATGTTACCTTGTAAGCGTAACTCCTCTTAAACCACTTAAAGATTCATTCAAATCCTTCAAGTAGTCCAAAAAAAGAACGAATTTCATTTTTTGTCTGATTTCAACAGAAAAGTTTTTTATTGGGGATTATATCATTGTGTCTATAATCTTATTGTATCCACACTTGTACTGTGTCCACACCCACATCAATTTGCACTTACCATATTGATTCAGGGTTCAATGAGCAGGGGTATAACTGGCTGCCATTCGGCGGCAGCTCTTGTTTTTATATGAATACTGAATATGGCAGCTTCATCTAACCTTCTAGATTTACATTACTATTAGTTTTGAGCCATAGTAAGTCCTGAATTAAGTTTTAAAACACTGAAACTAGTGAGGGTAAAAATGTATATCTAGGGTTAAAGTGTATGTTTTTTTAAAATTAAACCACTATGGTGACAAAACTCATGTGTTTTCACTATGCATTAGATTAATAAGAAAAGGACGCTAGAAATACCAACAACATTTAATCAATCAGAGTGCAGAATTTTAAGTTTGCTCAAGTTGAGGAAGACTATTCAAGTACCATGTCTATTTCTGAAACTGCATTAAAGTGTATATTAAAGTACTTTAGGTTTAGGGACATCAAACTTTGAATACAAGTGAATTTTGGGTTGAATGACATTCTCAAAGAATATATGAATCTAACACTGGTGAAAAGGCAAGATCAAGAAATCTCAGACACCCAAGGGTAAGATTTCAATGATCGAGTCAGAGAACCATTGAATTCTTACCCGAGGGTGTCTGAGATTGGTAGATCTTGCATTTTCAACAGTGTTTGATTAATTTTCTTACTTTTGTAATCACTAACTATTTACTTACCACCAAGCCGTACTTGACATCCGACATTCCTAAGTGACGTCAATGACGTCAGATTACGTTGCCTGGTAATTGACAAGGAAATATCACACCACTTAAAAAAGGAACTGTTCTGTCTCAAAAGTGAGAAAATAAGGTCTTTTTGACCAGTATTTCTGCTTGAGTGTCTCATATTCAAGTAGATGTCCGAGCTCAGATCTCAGTCACTGTATATGGGGGATCATTCAACGTTGCACATGCATGTACTCTAATGGTAGATCTGCATCAAGTCAAAATTAGGTCACTTTGAGCTACATTTACTCTAATGGTAGATCTGCATCAAGTCAAAATTAGGTCACTTTGAGCTACATTTCCTGCTTGAGTGACTTACATTCAAGTTTATGACCGAGTTCAGATCATAGTCATTATACATGGTAGGATTTTCTAATGTATCAGGGATATTGAGTTCATAACTCCTTTAGTGTATAAAGTAGATGAAATATTGCTGGGTACATTCTAAACAGTAATTTCAATCAATCAACCATGATAAGTGTAAGAATCTGTTTCAATTTTTTAATCAGCTTACCCATAAAAAAACCTTATAGTTATGTGAAATATAAGCCATTCTGGCAACACTTAGCCATTGTGATTTCACATTATTTAGGACTTTTTTTACACTTCTATGATGCAGATAATTTCTGTTGTGTACTGTAAGCCAACCTACTTTCGCGGATACTTTATTATGCGTTTTATCCCTCCTGGTCAACCTCGCAGTGACAATTTTTCGTGATCTTCTATTTGTGTTAATGCATTTGTATTAGGATTAGAAATCTTCCCGACAATTTATTTTCGAGGTATATTTCTATTCGCGAAGTTCGCGAAAATAAGTTGATTTACAGTATTTGCTCTTGACAGACAAACCTTTCTTCTGTGAGACGTCTGTCACAGTGAATACAATTTGATTTTATAGAAATACACAAACTTTTTTCCTAATTGGAAATATATAGTGATGGCAGAAAAAAAGTGTCAAATAAAATTTTTTTAAATGTTCTAAGAAGAAAATTGGTGACAATGAATCTGTTATATCCTTCAGTTATCCATAAGAATCCAGTTTTTGTCTCGCCTGTGACGAAAGGTGCGGAAAGCGAGACATATGCTTACAAAGTATGACGGCGACGGCGGCGGCGGCGTAAACTTTCATATTAAGTTTTTGTGATTAGGTCA
>MJUU01060020.1:15435-29704 GCA_002080025.1 Modiolus philippinarum | reverse complement strand
CCGACGCCGACGCCGGGGGTATGACAATAGCTCTCCGGACATTCGTCCCGGCGAGCTAAAAATATGTAGACTGTCCATGTATTATTTAATTATTAGAATTTTGTCTCTATGTATGCCGAGTATGAATTGATAATGACCGCTTGTGGATAATGAGAGTACATGGTTATGAAAAAATATACAAAATTTCAAAATGATAAAACTGAACATGAGAAAATAACGTTATTCGTACTTTTTCATTTTTTGACCTTGTGCAAATTTCATTTCACCTTCTGTGCAGTGTACAAATAAATCAGAATAATTAAAAGTAAGCGAAAAAAATATTAAAGCATATTATTATGTTAGAAGCAACGGTCGTGGGTTAATACATCACATTTTGGGAAGAGTCGACCTTATATATCCAATCTATTTATGACTCTTTGCGCTAAACACTTGTTTTGTCACTGTGTCAGTGTAAAAGTCACTGCCATTATCCCATGTCTTTATAGTACCCCCCCCCCCCCCCCCNATCCTACACCCTTCTGTCCAAAAACGACCTTTTTTACTTGACATCTGAAAAAAAATCCATAAAAAGATACAAAGAACTATCATTTTTGTTATTGCTACGTACGCCTACCACAAATAGCTTTCTAAAATACAGCGAAATTTCTAACGTATGACGGGAGAGTTTTAGTTCTTTATAGTCTCCTTCTGCTCTGTTATTTTAGTATTTGCTGCTGTGTTTGCATATTAAATACACGTATTTAAATGACAATTAAATGAAAATATCCACTTCAAGATGCACATCCATAAAGGCATAAGTCACTTAAAGAAAACAATTTCATGCACAGACGTATTTATGCAACAAAACAAACCAAACAAAACTTAGTAGTAAGTCTTTCAGGGAAGGCATGTGTCGCCTGCGTAATAACAAAAATATTCTAAGGTCCGTCAAACAGGAAGTGGGAAAGCGAGAGATCCGAAACTCTGTTACACGGTATAGGTCCCCTTACTAAAACTTCCTGCCAAATCAAATAAAGCTCCGATACACGGTTCCTGAGAAAAATGCGACACAAATTTATTTGCCGACGACGCCGACGCCGTCGCAGACACAAGACGACGGATAGTGATCCCTTTATGTTGCAACTGCGTGAACGCAGGCGACACAATAATTTAAACTAGAGCTGTCGCCGAATGGCAACTAGTTATGCCCCCGCTCACTGAACCCTGAATCAATATGGCAATTGCAAATGATGATAACCTCTCCTTTATTCCACAAAATATGCATGTGAAATTACGAGCCTAACAGTCATTTCTATGGGGTTTAGGCAACTGTTCTGTAAAGTTTCATTCAATTTGATTCACTTTGAATTTTCCCGCCTTTTTACAGCTATTTTGAAAGTTCTGAGAACCTAAATCATTTCTATGGGAGCTAGGCAACCTTCCCGTAAAGTTGCAACCAATTCGTATTTTCCCACCTTTTTCAGTTTCCATGGCAACTGCGACCATTTTGAATATTCGAAAAGATTTGTGTGTTTTCATTTAAATTGTACTTATTTTAAGTTAAGATTCGTTTGAAATAGTGGGAATTTGCTTGCATAGTTTCTGCAAATGATGTGTTTTGTATTCGTATGAACGGAGGGACAATGGTAGAACAATATGCCTACCTGCCCCGACGTTTCTCGCGGGGACATGCAAATGCAAGAATTCAGTAGTGAAAATTTTGATCGATTCAAATGGATGACAGTGTACATGTATTGAATGAAAATATTTGAACACAAAATAGAGCTTAAGGAGTGATAACTCGAACTGTAATGAAAATAAGAAAATGATGACGTGCTTTTGATCCTACTGTTACAAAAAAAAACGTTTATAAATTAACTAAAGTTAATATCTTATTGCTTTATTACCGCTTCCTTAGTAATCTTAATAAGAAAACTAAGAAGTTAAATATTTAACCCAACTTTAAACTCGGGCATAACTATCAGATTTATAGGGTCGAAGATTTTAATAGGAACTCACGGAAACGAAAATAAAGGAACTTTTGATGGATGTTCACTAGATACTAGTAGATTGCTACTACTTCCTTCTTATGCAGTTTAACAAAGCTGAAGTTCATACTTGGAATTCTTCCCTCACACGATACAAATCCATACTTAAGGAGGGGTGTAAACAGATATTCGAATATTCCAAAATTATCTTGAACAATGTGGATGCAAGTTGATCCTGACATACATGTATAGTGGAACATATCAGCCCTCTTATGGGTATATCGGTCGTCTCTAGGATGGGTGCAATGATGTGGCAATTGCAATGTTATGATGTTAAAATAGTAGCTATTTACATTACAGTCAGAGCAAAGCTTGAAAATTATATCTTTTCAATGCTCTTAAAAAACAACTTGTATATAAAGATACAAATCCTTATTTTATACAACTCAATGTAATTAATTTGTGTTTATCATACCAGTTATGCAAATATCTGATGATATCATTGCTGAACCAAATGGAACTGGTGGAAACGTAACATCGACATCATACGCAGAAAAATAGAAGTCTCCTGCACATATCACTGAAAATAGATAACATTTAAATGACATTTAACACACCAGTCAATTTTATACAGACAATACTTATTCCCCTATCCCAATATTCTGTTTAAAAACGAATATATTTAAAACAGGAAACCCCACCCGCAGCTCTATCGTTTTCAATATGAGTAATTTCCTAAACCGTGACAAAACTGTAATTGTTTAGGACTTTGCTTCCAATATAGAAAGCTTTTTCACCCAGATCTGACGAAATATCCTTAAAATTGAATTATATGGATGTATAAAAAACGTTTTACTTATCGTCTATGGTTTTGATCGGCCAGCTCACACCATTGGGCCGATGCCACTGCTGGTGGACCAGAGGTCCCCGAGGGTATTCACAAGCCCAATAGTCAGACTTGTCTGACATGAAAATTTTACCTTGCCTGTTATAGAAATTTACAGTTTTGATCATAATTCTAACCACTTCAAATACCGATGCTTCATTCCGTGTATTGCACTCGGTAGATGTCCTTGGTACTGGATTTGGCTTCCTATTTAGATATTTTTGGAAATGAGTACTTCCTTTCGGACTACTTTTGAAAAATGGCTTTCCATATTATTTGGTTTCAGTGCTGCTGATGAGAGGTTACTCCTTGAAACACGTGTACAGCATAATGAAATTTACTGTTTTTATGCAACTTCGGTATTTTTTGTATCACAAATACAAAAAACTATCTTTCTCAATCCTTACCCCATCACTTCCAACGACAAGCATACATTTTACGGGAAGACTTCTGTTCATTAGAGTAAAAGACTTATTAGCATTTAGGTAACGTCTAGTTTCTATGCCTTTATTATCTACGACCGTAAGAACTGAAGGTGTAGCACACCTGGATAGAAATTATCCCAAAAGAACGTTTCCAACCTTTGTTTCTTTCCCATGAAGACGCTTTTTGCCTTTGTCACCACTAGTGAAAACTACTATGAATCTCTCTTACAAATAACAGTTCAGTTACTTAGTTGTAGCATAACTAGTATGTTCTCTAAGAGTCCTGATACATCGTTTTGTTTCTGGTCTTTATGGAAGCAAAAGTTCATTAAGAACTTATAAAACTTCTGAGAGTTCGACTAATTGTCGCTCTTGGTTTTAATGGGAGTTCGCACTGTGTTTTGTTGTCTTGTTTATCAAAGTGTTAAATTTTAGTTTTGTCTTCATTTATGTGGTACTGATTTGTCCTTGTTTTGTTTGAATACTAAGGGGATAAAAAGCTTTTCCAAATTTTACATTGGTACTGTTTGATGGTAAAGAAGTAACACGTACCATTGATTTGTTTATGGTTTTTGTCTCATGGTTAGAAAACAGAGTTACCCAATCAACAAACAGATCTTCAAATACAAAATATATGTCTCAATGAACGTGAGACGGGTGCTGTCAACAAAGGAAGACATGCTTACCCTTCCGTAGCACCTGATGTCACTCCAGTTTCATGGGAGTTCACACTGTGGGTGCCTTATCTTTGATTTTTGAATTTTGTGGGTGCCTTATCTTCGATTTTGAATTTTGTGTTTTTATTTCTAAAGTAATTGTTTTCTGTGTTCTCATTTGGTCATGTCTTAGGATTTGGAATTTTGTAATGACCAATCTTTTGTTTCTTCGGTATTTTACTACCGTCATCTTTCACCCCCCCCCCAAAAAAAAAAAAATAAACGGTACAAAAATTCAACGTTATATAAATATTTGTTATTTACTTACAGGTACTAGATATTTTTAGAGATGATGCAATGAAACTGTAAGTTCCAACATTTCGAACACTTCGACGATTCCTGTTTTCACCAACATTTCGACTGATCTGTTGAACTAAGATATTTTTGACAAACATTCTTGTTACCTCTTCAGCAGTGGTAGAATATTTTCCGTACAGCTCCATTACGATTTGGAAATTTACAGATTTACCGTCACTTCTACAAAAAAAATAGTGTTATTTTTGTGTTAATGTAAAGGTTAAATGCTGAACAATGATAGGTGTTACACGTTTTCATGTAAAATATCTGTGATATCTTCCTCAAGAGAGATAGATCCAATCCATAGCTAAGTGGAGCGAAGTGGAACCATCTAGTTGAAATATACCGATCTTTAATTTGTTCAAATGTAAGAACCTCTTTAGGTCTAGATTTTAAAAAATGATATCTCTCAATCGTGGAAGTAATATCGTTTCAAACAAACTATACGTAGAGTGTGCTTCCAAGAAGTTTTCAGGTAAAAGGTCAGTGATATCTTCCACATAACAGAAAGAGATCCAATTTTCCAAAGCTAAGAAGAGTGAAGTGGTCTAGATTTTAAAAATGGTTTCCCTCAAGCATGGATTTAATATCGTTTCCATTTATTCAAACTATACGTAGAGTGTGCTTCCAACTATTCCAAAATCATTCAACTAAATCCATATTCTTTTCAGCTGTTGAACTAGGTTATTTAAATCTACAGCTGCCCAGGTATGACCATTCACTTTACCTGAGATTTCTCTATTACTACGCATGTACTGACCCATAGATTCTTGTTTTGTGTTGTTTCAACCTGGAGATGGAATGTTGTCTCCTTATCATTTACCCTTTTTCCTTTGTTTTTCATACGTGGTAATTGTTTAAATGGCAACATTCGAGAAGCTGTAGATTTACGCTAATCCATAAACATAAATAACACGTTCATACAGATATAAGTATAAGGTCATGGAACCACAGAAATATAAGTAAAGGGTCACGATACGATTGTACAGAACTATAGCCCTTTTCGAAAAAGTGTTGTTATCTTTTCCTGGAACTGAACTCTCCCATCAAATGGGATACAAACATTCTTTACTTCACGTTAACACTTGCACGGTTGGCTAACAATACACAACTTAAACCATTTTAATTCTAACAAAATTCGTGCAGTGTGACAGTTAACAATGACATGGTAATCTAAATATGAACAGTTTTATGAACTTATGAATAACACTTGCCGTATTTGGTTGATAACCAGAACCGTTTATTCGTATTTAAATGCCGAAATCAAAGAGTGGACAAAATGATTTTTTGAAAAGGCCTATAAGAATAAGTACCTCGCGAGTATAAAAATACAAGTCGTTTGAGGCCCCAGAGGGCCTTCGGTGAAAAATATACATCCATACCTGAAACTGTTTATTAATGTGGAATAAAATCCTAACAATCCATTGGTATTCCCGCCATCAAACTCGTTGAGGTTCGTAATAAAACTCAGCCATTGTTGCTCAAGCTGATACGTTGGGGACGTTGAGTTCAGTGGTAGCGCTATTTGAGAATCAGTTGCCAAGTTAAATTTCAAAACTTCCGTGTAAGGCAACGACGGAGAAATATCAACAGAACCGAGGAACATTACAGCATCTGCAATAATATAGAAATATATGATATTGGCGGGGGCTTTTTCCATTTTTACTATTAATTAGTTAAAGACAGTGTAATTTGAATGACTATTTCTTCTTTTCTTGTCTGTAGTTTGTACAGTGATTTTTTGAACAGAGCAAAAACACTGTCCCAAAAGCTGCTTAGTCAGAGATTTGTTCAACCTTTGTTAATTTCATCCCTCAAGAAATTCTATGGCCGTCACCATAGCATCATTGAAAGATATGACGTGTCAGTATCCCAAATAAAAGTGGATATTTTCAGCTAGATTCACGTCTTCCCGGATTCGACTACCGACTTTGACATTTTCCCGGATTGAATCACTCACAGTGTGACGGGTGCTGTTAACAGAACAGGACATGCTTACCCTTCCGGAGCACCTGATGTCACTCTCAGTTTCACTGGAGTTCACACTGTGAGTGCCTATGTTCTGAATGTTGTGGTTTCTGGTTCTGTGCTTTGTGTCTGTCTGGCGTCATTGTTTTTGTGTCTAACGTCATTGTTTTCTGTGTTCTCGTTTTTGCCCTGTCTTTGGACTTCCGATTTTTGTGAATATCACCCCTTTGTTCCTTCGGTATTCTACTGCCGTTGTTTTAGAGTATTATTGTTTTAACTTTATCCATCATTCAATAATTCTGCAACCGTTGCACTTTTTGGCGACCACTTGAATGATTCGATATTCAGTATGGAAATTCTTCCTTAAGATTGGTCTTTATTAGGGAAATTTTATAGGAGGTATTGCAGTATTTTCGGACTTGATGTTTGGTATGCTCATGTGAGATAATGCGTTTTGGGTGGATTTTTAAATACAGCTTTCAATACTGACATGATGATTCGTACAGACTTAACCCTGATGAGTTTCACATCAAATTTAATTTTTGTAATATTTCTACGATATTTTGTTGAAGTTTTTTTACTTATAAATTACTAGTTTATCGTTGGTAAGAGGGGGTATTATTTTGTAAATGTTTTACTCCAAAACATCTAGCTTAAGCATGTGTTAAGTATACATAATTGTATTCCTGCCACATTTTCACATTTATTATATTGAAGCTATGTTAAATAGGATTAATGCACTGTTTCCACATGTACTGAACAAAAATTTGTAAATTAGATATTGTAAGTTTCATAGACGTGCTTGAGTATATGGACTTTATCTTTGGATAGTATAATTGAACACTCCCATATAAAATGTACCACATATATATAACTGCAATTATGAATATTAAAAATATACAAAAATACCAAACGCTTGGCCAAGTATGGAAATATTTCTGAATTGGAATATCTGATTGTCCGTTACCGGTTGATATGTGTATTTTACCTTACAATATCGATATCAGGGTTTGTCCATATGCTGACAGTATTGCAACGAAAGTTTTTGATAGTTATTGGTCTCAGGTTTGATTGTATGTGTGTCACTTACTAAGAAATACAATGTTAAAGAATTAAACACCGTTTGAAGTGAATTTTTTTTGTATAAATGGAACAAATTCACTCACAAATGAAGGACTTTTATGATGCGTTTGTGGCTGACTTAGTCCCACTTTTACTCCCATAAATTAATTTCAAAAGTCCTTATAATTCTTTTAATTTGGTGTGAGTAATGAAATTTTTATCTATATAATGCCAATCATACGGTTTTTTTTTTCTTCTATTTGGTTGTCTTGGCGTATGAATTTATAAGGTGTTCTGTCAACGTCGTGTATCGAAAAATAAACGACTTCAGAAATAGCTAATTAATCTCTACGCAGCCAATCATGTCAGCGAATTTTCTAATATGCAAATGATATAGGAATTATACAAGTATTAAGGTATATCCCTTACCTTACAACACCTGATGTCACTCTGTCTTTTTTAGAGTTCACTCTGTTAGTGCTTTAGTTTTTGTGTTGTATATGTAGTGTTTGCGTGTTTTGTGGGAATGAAGTGTTTTTGGTCTTCTGTCTTCTGTTGTTCTTGCTTTGCCTTGTCAATGGACTTTGATTTATGCAATCTTGTGCTTTGTTCCTTCGGTATTCTACTGTCGTTGTTGTGTAAGTGTTTTGGTTCTTACTTTTGTATCGGTGTTTGTTCTTCAACTAAACTATATATATTGCAGAGTGTTTTCCTTACCTAACATAATGCACGGGATCAAATATTTGAAACAAACAACTGAAACTCATACTTCAATGACTTCAATGTACGGCAGCCATGTTTTTTTCTTAAATGTCTGTCCCTTACCTGGCATCTGATTATACACTGTTGCAGACCATATCTGTTTTTGATGTAGACCTCTAACTTCACAACGATGGAGCCCATTTCGTCTAGCAATCGGATATACTCCAGACAGGTCCCCAATATACTGTAATAGGTTATTTCCGTTAGTGTTAATGGCTCGTGACGTCAGTGGCATATCGTTGACAAAGATATTTATCGTCTCTCCAGGGAGAAGAGCCCTTGACAAATTACATTGAGTATACGGAGTCTCTACCTCTGAGAATCTCAGTAACATTACAAATCCAACATCAATCTTCATTTCTCCTACGTAAAAAACAAAAAATATATATAATAGTCCTACTTCCTAATTGAATTGTGTTTCATTTCATTTAATACTATTATTTATCAATGAAGGGATATGGAGTAAATGCAAATGAGACAAAGTCTCTACAAATACATGGTAAATAAGCAATGGAACAACGCTTTTATTGTTGTTCTTCATCTTGAAGTCGCCATGAGGCCTTCAACAATGAGCTTTACTCATACTCATAGCAAGTTCAAGTATTATTTATCTGTTTTGTAGTTAATGTAGTTTTCATGGAGCAAACTAATACAAACTGATGGTAATATACAAACAGATTTGAAACAGAAAAATACATATGTAGAGTTTGTGTCTTTAAAGTTACGCAATTAAGTCATGACCTAACATCTTACCGGACTGACCGACACCGACGGTGACAGAACCGGACTTTTCACTGACAGTGTGACGGGTGCCACGCGTTGGGCAGATCATGCTTACCCTTCCGGAGCACCTGATGATACCTCAGTTGTTATAGTGGTTCACAGTGCTAGTGCTTTAGTTTTGTGGCGTTTTTTGTTCATATTTGTTTATTTGTTTTGTCTTTGTCAAACTGTCTCAATTCGTGTTGATATGACTTGCCGTGATTTTGAATTTATGATTTTAGAATTTCCCCTTTCCTCATTCTTGCTTCGTTTGCCGATGTATCTTAACATAGGTACAGTCATGTGTGTTCTGAGTGTCATAGACTTAGATTTTATTTCCTAAAAAGCATGTGGCAATACTCAACGAGGATCATGGACGTCCAACAAATGATTCCTTATAACAAAAATTGTTTTGTGCTAAATATTTAAAACAATAAGTATTTATAAGGAGTTTTGAGTGTCTCACAGTTGTTGTGCCGTCACGGAAAAAATTTCCGACAAAAATACACATTCGTTGTTTTGTCACATACATAAACTTCTATATATGGCAAATAAAGTTCTGTATTCTGTATTTTATTACTGTAAACATATTTTATTAAATAATTCATTGCATACAATACATATATAATAATACACATAATCAAACATTACAGTAAACCATTTAAAGGATTCGGAAACAAGTTATTAAAACTTACCTATATAAATAAATTTACAATTAGTAACTTATTTGCTCAGGAGGTAGAATTTGTAATGAATTATACAATAAACTTTCAAATTTAAAGTTTTTCAAGATGAAAAAAAAGAACGGAATTGATCTGAACAATACATGTTTTCAAACATAAATGAAAAAAAAGAACTAAGCACATGCACTGTGGATAATCTTAGGTGGGACAGTTATGGTGAATTGATTTCTCTCAAATCGTTTTGAATTTATTAAGAAAGAATGCACTGCCAGAAAAAAATCAACATTCTTTTCATGAGTGATTTCGGATGATCCAAAAAGTAAGTAGTCACATGATATGAGTGGGTCATCAAGAATATGTTCAGTAAATTGGTGTTTAAGTGCATTATATCGAGGACAGTGTAATAAATAGTGTTGCGTTGTTTCAATAGCACCGCATTGACAAAGTGGAGAGTCAATAATATTTTTTTGTGAATATATGCTGGTTTAACGAGCTACAGTGCATACGAAGTCTAGAATGTAGAATTTGACCACGCATTTTCCCAATATAATAATACAAAGGTTTTTCTAGATTACTAGACTTCAAGTTAGATTTGAATGGGCTGACAGAAGTGCAAGACTTCAGATGTTGAGGTAATACATTCCAAGAGCGTACAGTAGCTGATAAAAAATAATTCGTAAACAAAGTGGTTCGTGTCCTAATAGGGGGAATAACAGATGAATTTCTCGTGTCATGCGTGTGTACGTTACCAAGAGAACGGGGAACCAAGTCTGATAAATAAGGGGGTGAAATGTTATTTTTCATTTCATAAAAATAAGTTAACCTGTGAAAATCACGGCGAATTTTTTATTTATCCCAACCAGTTTCTAAATATAAATTATTTAATGATGTTAGTCGGGTGCCCCCAGTAACAATTCTAGCCGCCTCTAGTTGTACTTTTTCAATTTTTTCAGTCAAGAAGTGTATATTGCTATCCCAAATCACATCAGCATACTCTAGTAAAGGTCTTATGTACGTCAGGTATATGGTTTCCAATGTTTTTCGGTCAAGAATAAACTTAAATCTCCGTAGTATATTTAATCGTTTATACGCCTTTTCTGTTATTATGTCTATATGAGCGTAGAAAGTTCCGTCATTATATAAAGTAAGTCCTAAGTGTTTGTGGTTGGAAACGTTTGCGATTGGAATATTATTCATAAAGATGTCAGGGCGGTGTGGTTTATTAGTCTTTCTTGAAATAGCCATCGTCTCTGTTTTTTGTGGGTTGAATGAAACAAGCCAGTTTGTTGACCAGTTGTGAATTTTTTCTAGGTCCCTGTTTAATATATCTGCTGTCAATTGTGGATTGTCTACAATCAAATATAAACTAGTGTCATCTGCAAATAATTTAATTGTAGACTGTATATCCAAAACAATGTCATTTATGACCCAGTAGTCAGTACTTCGGTGCTGACCCGAAAGCCGATTCTATTTGGAAACTTGCAATATCTAAATTTTTGTAAATTTTGTTGAAAACTAAGGAGTATCTCCCTCATGCAAAGCTCTGTCCTTAGCTGATTTTGGCTTCCTGATTAGATCATATTTAGTTATTTGTTCTCTATCAGTTCTAGACATCTTTTATTTCATGGTCTCCATAATGTTTGGATCTTATCTGCACTGATGAGACATAAGTTGTCGAAATGGCCATATACAGAAACTAAATTTACAGTAACTTCGGTATTTTGTTATTTATGAAAAAAATAAAAAATAGAGGCCCAAGAATTGATCCTTGGGTCACATCCGCCTTAACATAACCCCAGTCAGAAGATACATTATTAATTACTACTCTTTGTTTCCTAACAGACAAATAATTTTTAATCCAGTTCAAAAGTGACCCATTTATCCCAATTAACTCTATTTTTTTCAATAGACCCTTATGCCAAACCCTATCAAACGCCTTACTAATGTCACAAAATATTATCCTTACTTCCTTACCCTCGTCTAACGCCTTACCAAATTCGTTTTTGATATTTATGAGTTGATAAATAGCCGAGTCTCCTTTTGTAAATTCAGATTGATTATCTGTGATAATATGATTTTCAAGAAGAAATTTATGTATGTGTTTGTATACACACCTTTCCATTACTTTTCCGATCACACTTATTAGCGATCTAGGTCTATAATTTTTATAATTACTCGGAGAGTCTTTTTTTAACACGGGACTGACGTTAGCACATTTCCAGGCAGTTGGAAATGTTTTCGTTCTCAGTGATAAATTAAAAAGTTTACAATGGGGAGATTTTAACACGTGAACGGCTTCCTTAAGTAATCTTGGACTTAAAGTATCAGGCCCAGAAGCTTTAGATACATCTAATTTTTTTAATATATCTTCCACTTCTTTTTCTGTAATAACTATATTTACAAGATTTACTTCTTGTCGAATGTTTATATTCGAGACGGGAACGTTTTCATCGTCAAGGTTATATTGACTCAAGAAAAAAATCATTAAAATATTTGCCTTTTCCTTATTGTCACATATATCAAGTCACCATCTACCTGCAACGGGGGAATAGATCGATTATCAGAAGAGTCACAGTTCATCAAGTTCCAGTATTGTTTACTACCACGTGATTTGGACGAGATTTTAGTAGATAACTTTAAATAGTAATCATTTTTTGAATTAATGACAAGTTTATTACTTCTGTTTCGGAGTAATCGAAATTTTGCCCAGTCATTTGGTAGACCAGTTCTTTTAGCAGTTTATTTTGACGATTTTTTCACGAATATTTCTTTTGCCAAGGAGGGTCATCCTTCCTCACAGTAATGATTCGATTCGGTATTGCTTTGTCCGCTTCGTCTATCAATATTTGAACGATTGAACGTGTTATACTATCGACATCATCCACCCCCGGTAAAACTGTACACCGTGCAATCAGGGTAGCGACTAACTGTACGCAGGGTATTGCAAAACAAACCAAAAATAGGCATGCAGACGAGAAGTGAGTTGATTAATTTTTCCATTTTATAAGGACATTATGCTTTACTTCGATTATTAATATGAGATTCGGATGTGCCAGTCTATATTATGTGTCAATTGCAAGTTGTTTTGATTTCTAATTACTGTATAATTCGCGAAAGTTTTACTGTACGCAATTTCATCAGGGTAGGACTAAGTGTACAATAGGTAGCGACTAACTAAAAGTCGAACTGTACGCAGGGTAGGATTTTAACTGTACGCAGGGTATGACTATGTTTACAATCAAATTTGCAGCCCCTAAAAAGATTAATGTTCGCCCTGAATGGAACCTAAATGCTTATATGCAATTTCTATGAGCTGTTTTGTTTACTTGGACTAATGTCAGAATCAATGGAATAATGAAAGTCTGTAGATAAAGGACTAAACGCCATAAACCACAGTCACCTAATTATTACCATATGACCTGGATAGGAAATATTTTTTCTAGATACACATCAGTTGCAACATTTATTATATGTGAACATTTTAATTGGAGACGGTGCAAAAAGAGAAACTTAGGGACCGACCATTTAACCTGAAAGGGGGGGTATGGTTTTTTTTCTGGACAGATTATTTATTTTTTGCCCGCTTATCAACAAAATATTTTATTTTCAAAATTAACATTATTTTTGGGGCAGAAAGCCTCATTCAGAAAATTGTTTTCATCATTTTGGCAGTCAAAATATTTTTTTCACATAAAATCAGATCCAAAATATTTTTTTAGAAAAAAAAANGCCCCCCCCCCCCCCCCCCTTCAAGTTAAATGGTCGGTCCCTTAGACGATATTCCAATACTTCAGTATATGTATGACATATATCTGGATGACATTTGAAATGCCTTTTCATTTCCATCCCAATATCAAAAACATGTTTTGCAATAAAGTATCTGGAATATATATGTATGTATCTTAAATATATATCTGTGCACAATAGCATAAACTCAGTAATTTACTATGATGATTTACAGAAACCTCGTTTATTAAAATCGATGCTGCCAACTGAAGCGAATTTCTACTTATTACGCATTAGGAATTACAAGTCAGTTGTCATCTGC
Organism: Modiolus philippinarum; assembly: GCA_002080025.1. Taxonomy (NCBI): domain Eukaryota; kingdom Metazoa; phylum Mollusca; class Bivalvia; order Mytilida; family Modiolidae; genus Modiolus; species Modiolus philippinarum. The sequence goes on along the minus strand of MJUU01060020.1, from coordinate 16,128 downwards.
ATAATTATGTCTGCAAGTACTGTCCTGAAGGCTTTGATTCTTTCCACAGTATAATTGACCACTTTACAAATGCCTATGGAATTTCAAGAAAAAAAAGTTGTTCAACCAAAAACATGATATCAGTCTATACGTATTATGTTCTAACAGGAATAAATGTTTCAACGCAGTCAAATTCTGTCATGTGGTATATAAACAGCTTAATCACTTATGATTGTTGATGACCCCTCAGTTTGCAGCCCTCCAAATAAAAGACGAAACGTGTCTATAGAAACTAACAAACAAGACATATACAGTTCAAGTAGTCTAATTTGACGATGAATCGTCATCCTGTAACTCAACATATTGTACTTTCAAGTAAATGATAAATGTTCGTGATAGTATGAGAGAGGAAAGGGGGGACTTAATCCCAAATACCCGGACCAAAAACACAAAATCCCGAATTCCCCGTCATAAAATGACCTTTTCCCGAATTCCCGAGTAGCAAAGAATGTTTACTTGACTCACCAGTGGAGTCAAATGTAAACAGTGCTTCACTCTGGATAATTCAAGCTAAAAAGCCTAAACACCTTTCATTATTATAGGTTTGACATTTATTAGGGCCCCGCCACTTTGTGGCGGACGCCCTATAGTAATCAGTCTGTCCGTCCGTGCGTCCGTCCGTCCGTAACAAAATCAGTTTTCCACACTTTTTTC
>MJUU01060019.1:3346-47318 GCA_002080025.1 Modiolus philippinarum | reverse complement strand
AGAAATCTTTGTGATTTTTTTTATATATTCAAATACTACCTTAAATACTTCTTCATTTTCGTGGTTTGAAAGAGTTGAACTACCACTAATTAAGAGCAAAATATTCCGTTCAAGACAATCGGGCAACCAGGCTAATTTATTTACTAAGATATCACGTTTATCTAAATATAATGGACATTCAAAGAAAAAATGTTTGTAGTCTTCACGTGGTGCCTCACAACGACATGATAATAAGATATTACGTTTATTTTAAGGAGGTCATTATTAAGGAATGTTGCTGAGCATCTAAACTGTGCTAAAATGATGTTAAGCCTTCGTGGTCCAAAGTAATAGTGGTCTGGGATTACTGCCTTTTTCTCTCTGGAGTTTTTTTATTGCAGATTTAAATTATCTGCATGACGCGTGTCTAAGTCCAAGTTGTTCCACTGTCTGATAGCAGATGGAATGTTATAGATAATCTACAAAAAGGGCCAATAATATCTTCACTGTTTCTCAGGGGATAAATACTCGTGCTTTGTATACTTGGCGGTATCAATTTTTTTAGGTAAGAAGGATCATCGCCATTATGGATGTTATAGAACATATTTAGTTTACGAATATTACGACGGGATTGCAGTGGTTCCCAACCGTTTTCCTTGTATATTTCAACTTTACTTGTAACTTTACTTTTGGTAATTTGTTCTCTTTCAGTTTTTACAAGTTTTTCGGTAAATTGACTTCCATATGTTTTGGTTTGATCTGCACTGATAAGACATAAGTTGTCGAAATGTGCATATGCAGAAAATAAATTAACAGTAACTTCGGTATTTTGTTATTTGTAAAGATTTGAAGACCCATAACTATGCGGGCTGCTTCAAGTTGCGTTTGCTCTAATTTGTTTGAATTTCCGATTCATAAGCATATTCAAGAATTTGACGAATATACACTAAATATAGTTTCTCAAGATTTGACCTGCTTAACTTAAATTTAAGTTTACGTAAAATATTTAAATGTTTTGAGACACTTGATATCATTTTTTCAATATGTATATTCCATTTAGCATCTGCACTGATTGATTGATTGATTAGTTAGAGTTTAATGTCCAATGAGCAATATTTCAGCTATATCAGGACGAGAACAAGTTAATCAATTCAAAACAAATTGTAAGTAAAAGAAGAAAGAAATAAAGGTGGAAGGGACAACCGGGGCAACAACTTTTGATTGCCACTGGAAAAGGGGAGAAATGGGTAGGGGCAGGAAATTTAGCCTTCTATACGACACCCAGTGCGTCTGCTCTCTTTAGAGAAATATAGAAGGGGTCTTTATACTGCATGGAGCGTGGCGTTTCTCCACACAGTTTGGCTACAATGGTTCGCGGTCAGGCTTTCCGTATTATGACCTGACTACCCCGCAAAGACAGGGCATTCCCCTATCCACCACCCGGGGACGCGCCCGGCAGCTCTGTAGCCAAAGCCCCTGAAAACCTATTCAGGTGCCGGGAGCATCTGCACTGAAAGTAACTCCTAAATGTTTATGGGATTGCGCGACAGGAATATTTTTCACATTGAAGACGAAGTTCATTTCTGGAATTTCTGCATTTGCGAATACCATTATCTCTGTTTTTTCGGGGTTAAATGCAGAAGCCATTTTTTAGACCATTCATTCGGTGCATTCAAATCATGATCAATAACATTTTGTATTTGTGATTCATAATCACTTGAGAAGCTGAAAGAGGTGTCATCAACAAATAATATTGTTAACGATATAAGTGTCTCAGCTATGTCATTTATATAAATAATAACCAATAAAGGGCCAATAACGGACCCTTGGGGCACACCAGCTTTGATAGAATGGAGGGGTGAAGAAGAGCTTTTAACAACATCTCTTTGTTTACGCTATAGTAAATAATTACTAAGCCATTTGTGCAAATTACGATTTATTCCATACGATTTCAATTTATATAAAAAACCTCTATGCCAAACTTTGTCAAAATCTCTAGAGAAGTCGCAGAACACAAAGCAACTTAACTTTTTTCTCTAATGAATTCAGAATACAATTGTAAATTTCTATTAGCTGGTGCACAGTTGAATTTTTTGGCAAGAAACCGGATTGGTATTCATAGATAAGTTTATACCTCTGGAGATGATTAAAATATACTTTTACACCACACGCTCCATTATTTCACCAAGACAACTAATTAAGGAAATGGGACGATAATTTGAGGGCAGTGAATGGTCACCTTTTTAACAAATGGCAGTTACATTGGCAATTTTCCATGACGATTGATATTTACTTTCACTTAAAGATTTATTAAATATTTTTTGAAGGGCTCAGCAGTTATTTCCGGACAAACTTGTAGCATTTTGTGACTAATAATGTCTGGTCCTGAAGCCTTGTTTGGATCTAATACTTCAATAACGTCGACAATTTCGTCTTTATCAATAAATATATCATTTAACTCGTTTTCAGTTTTTGAATCAATATGAGGAAGTGCAACATTATCATCCAGAATGTCAGAAATTGTACCAAAATATTTATTCAGAAGCTCACATTTCTCTTCGTCATCATAAACAATGCTTTCAAAAGAATAATCATTTATGATATTCTGAAGAGGGGGATACTGTGAGAGCCATTGTTTGATTTTATCACCATTTTCATACTCTTCCAATATGTTTTTGGATTCGTGGTATTTTCTTAAATAATATTGTCTAATTTTTTCTCAAAATTTTCTTTCGCAATCTTTTTTAGATTATTAACTCGGTTACTCTGTTGATTCTATTTACGGATTGTTTGAACGTTGGGCTTCTGGCTCCAACACAAGGGCTCTGGGCTCCAAGACTAGGGCCCCAGATTCCAACAATAGAGCTCCAGACTCCAACAACAGTGCTCTGGTCTCCACTTTCAGAGCTCAAGGTTCCATCCAAAGGGTTCAGGCCCCTACCTTGTATGCTTAATACAGGCTGAAATGCAATATCATTTTACCATGCCAAGGCGGTATGTGAAAAGGAAAGGAAATGGGGTAAATGTCAAGGAGACAACATCCCATATCCAGGTTAAAACGACCCAAAACTAACCATCTAGGATCACCCTACGGTCTTCAACACAGTGAGGAACCTCACACCATATAGCAAGCCCTAAATGGCCCCAAAAAGGTAAAAAAAAGTGGATAAATCAATGGAAACAAACCACATCCAATAACCCAAATATCAAGAAACTAAAATTTTATAAGAAGACACGGACAGGCCAATCACCAACATATTCCTGACTTGGGACAGGCGCAAAAATTGCGGTGGGGTTAAACTCGTTTTCTTGGATCCAAACCCTCCCCCTATGTGTGGTGAATGGCTAAAAATAAATACACAAAAAGACTCACAGTAAAAATCAAACTAGAAAAAAGTCCAACTTATCAAGACGAGTACCCTTACAATGAAGTACATAAAACATGAAGACAATACACACAGGTACTGTCCGGACAAATGCTCGCAGTTACTGACAGCTAGCTAAGGACATAATTTCCGTTGATTATGATATCAAGCCCTCTTACATATGAAACTTCAATTGAAATACTTCTAAATAGATTTGGTATAACAACGTAATCAATTATGAAGGAAGAACATGATATTGTGCAATGCCAAATACTGCCAATATGAAAAATTGTTTAAATTTAGTTATGGTGTAAAGCATTTAGGAGATGATCAATATTTTTGCCAACAAAAACCAGAAGTAACGATTTAACAACAATGCTGTATTTATATCCTTTATGAATAAGTTTGTTCAACGGATTTATAAGTTTTGAAGGACAATTTTTGAATTTATGCGCTTTGTAAATGATATTGCCATAGAAGTTTGGATGTGAAATGCCCTGATGTATAAGAGCCCTGCATGTAGAACCAAATTTTCTTAATAATTCAATGTATCCATAATAAAATTTAGAGAATGTTTTTATCAATTTATGATATCTAAACCCTTGATGCAGAGGTTTTTCAGTTAGACAAAGATTTCGCTCGTTGAAGTCAGAAACATCACTCCATACTCGTGCATATCGAACAAGTTGTTAAATGTAGACCCCGTAAGAGGGGGCTAACGGAACATCGCCGTCAAGATGGGGAAAATTGACTATAGGGAAGGAGAAATCATCCCTTTTATCATAGACCTTAGTGGTATGAAACAGATTTCTATCGAATTTTTAGTTAAATCTACTTAACTAGTACATTTGTATATAAAAACTCAAAATATTCAACAAAACGGATTCTTAATATTCAATTTGGCCTGAAGTTTTTGGTAACTGGCATTTATACAGGTGATGACCAAAATGTTTTCCCATAGGGTCAAATGTTAAGCTTTACTCTCCACTAGCAGCCATGTTTGTCCAATCCAATTAAAATAAGTAAACTTTGTAAAGGACCTTCCATACATTATTCTAATACAGTTAAGTGCTTCATTTGTTTCAAAGTAGATGATGAAAATGATAATTTTTCTATAGAGTTCAATTTTAAACTATGTTCAGTGCTGGCTCCCATGTTTTTTGTCAGGCTTTTAAAAATGAAATGGGCATTTTATGTAAACCACTGTTTATAAGGCTGTTCACAGGTACCGGGAAGAGTAATTTGTGAAGCAAAAGTACGTTGAAATATCTGAACACTGCAAGGATCATTTTGTTTTGGCTATAAACATTAAATTTGGGAAGATGTAGGTTGTGAGAAAATATCAATTTCTAAAGCAACTATTAAGGCAAGATTGCTTCTTGGTACCCATATACTACAGTCTAATCGTTTAATCAATACGAAGTTAAACCAGATTGTCCGCTGTGTGATAATGGTTTAGATGATCGTGAACATTTTTTAGTTCACTGTGAATGTCTCAGTACAGTCCGCGAGAAATTTATAAACTCACTGCATCATCTGCTTCATGGCTCCCTAGATAAAATTGAATGTTCTGCTTTGCTTGATAATACTAGCAACATAACCCAATCAATTTTGGATTGCACTGCTTTTCCATGTATACCATATAAGCTGCACGTAGATATAGAAAATTTAAGTAGAGGATTGGTATATGCTTTGGATGTGGCAAGATGTAATATTCTTCAATATAGGAAGTAGAGAAATTGACATTGTTACTCTTGTCAATAGAGTGTGACTACAGTTACCCACTAACATATACATATGAACTGTTTATTTTCTGTGTTGTATATGATGGACCTGACCTCCCTGTAGCCTACAGAGTGCTTGTCTCTTCTAGTAATATAGCAGCTACACAGGAAACAAGAGTTCCACTGACAAGCTCACGTGTGTCAAAATCGACATCTTGGGGCCTCTTGTTTGAACCAAGACCAATATCAAAAATCCGATAGCTTATTGCGCATCTACAGACTATAATGCAACAATTCTATAACAAAATTAAATCCATAAATCAAAAACGAGGAAGGAGATCCACTGACAAGGTTCATCTAACGAACCGACGTGCGGGACCAAAACAATATCCCCGCATTTTCTTCAGGAAAGTGCGGGGATAACAACTGACCATTTCGACTGAATAGTAACTTGATAATTGTTGTACATTTAAGTTCTGCACTTTGACAGTTTTCTTCAAATTATGTCGAATCATTTAATGTATAGTTTCAGTTTTTCACAGATTATATAGATTTTTTTTTGTAATTAAGGCGGGAGCGAATTTCTAGTACCGTGAGTACTCAGTAGAGGGGGAATGAACAGGGGGTCACTCGCTCACACCTCACACTTATCTCTCCTGTTTCCCACTCCACACTCCTTATTGTCACCTACCAACTAATCCTCCGAATCCCCTAATTCCCACACTTCTTTTCACCTCTTCAACTTTCCATCCCTCTTCTCCCATCTCTCGTTTTACAGCTACATGCTCTCGAAGAGTAGGCGTAAACGAATCCCAACGCGTTCAATCTATCGAAGCCATCTCCCCAACGGATCCGCCAATGAATTACTTAATTATCTTTGCCAATTATTGAATATAAAATGTCTTGATAATATCTTTTAATTCTATTAATAAATACACGTTCTCGGTTCAACAGTGTGGCATAAAAATGTATGGAATGTGAAGTTTGTCCACACAGTTTGCCTACAATGATAGGCAGCCAGCATTACCTGGCTTCATCGATACATGTACAAGACAATGAAACTCCCCTATCCACAACAATTTCCTAATTTGTAATAACAATTTACTAATTTGTAATAACAATGTACTAATTTGTAATTACAATTTACTAATTTGTAATAACAATTTATTAAATTGTAATAACAATTTACTAATTTGTAATTACAATTTATTAAATTGTAATAACAATTTACTAATTTGTAATAACAATTTATTACTTTGTAATTACAAATTAAAAATAAATTGTGTTAAGTCAAGTCAAGTAATATTTATTTAAAAGTCGGTACATGTAAAACAATAAACACCGTGTCCCTAATAAGCTTCCGTAGTACGTAGAAATGTCATAAATTCACAAATTCAACAAAAATAAGATCAATGGGTAAAAAATCGAAAGAAAACTTGCATAATATTTTTAGTTGTGTGATCGTATTCAAACATATGGCGGAAAACAATCAGAAACGAATGGGATAAGTTTAAAGTCACTGTTTGTAAAATATGTCACGTAAGTATTCATGTACGTAAAATTAAATTTGACTTTTAAACAAAACTAATGAATGTGTATATAAGACACGGATGCCCCGAAATAGGCATTATTAGTAGATAAATGAACTTAAGACCATTTTAGCCCAAGTCCCTCATAGAACCTTTATACTGTAAATTGCCTATAAAGGGGATTTTAATAATGAAACATTATAAGGATATTATGCATAGTTGGTAAAGCAGGATAAATGATAGACCCTGAATCATGCAATGTAGGTCATAAAAGGAAATGTAGGTGGACACCTAAGTGTTTGGGCTTAGGGGAATACTTATAAGGTTGAACGTGAATGCTAAGAGGCAATATTATGAAGATATCATGTATAATTGCTGAGCAATGGATATAAACACAAAACTTAACCGAAGTCACTCAAGTGTGAAATGTAGGTCATGGACACCTAATTGTTGGTGATTTGTGTAGAAATCATTAAGATAAACCTTATAATGCTGTATAATAATGATATCATGAATAGTTGATGAAAACCGGATCTTATCACAAAATTATACCAAAATCTCTAAACCATAAAATGTAGGTCATGGACACATAATTGTGCATGCTTCGGGTAGTACTCATAAAGGTGAATGCTATGATGAAATAGCATACAGATATCGTGTATAGTTGTTGAGAAATAGCCCTAAACGCGAAATTTAACCAAAGTCACTCAACCATGAAATGTAGGCCATTAACACTTAATCGTTGGTGCTTTGGGTAGTTCTCATAGAGGTGGATATTATGAGGCAATATTATAAAGTTAACTTGTATAGTTGCTGAGAAATGTACCTAAACGCAAAATTCAAGCAAAGTCAATCAAGTGTGAAATGTTTGTGGTCTTGGACACTTAATAGTTAATGCTTTCAGTAGTACTCATTAAGATGAATATGATGCAATATCATAATGATATCATGTATAGATGATGAGAAATGGACCTAAACGCAAATTTTAACTAAAGTCGCTCAAGTGTGAAATATAGGTCATGGACACCTAATTGTTTGTGCTTTGGGTAGTACTCATTAAGGTGAATGTTATGATGCAATAGCATAATGGTATCGTGAATAGTTGATGAGAAATGGACCTAAACGCAAAATTCAACCTAAGTCACTTAAGAGTGAAATGTAGGACACCTAATTGTTAGTGCTTTGGTCATTACTTACTGAGGTGAATGTTATGATGCAATGTAATAACGGTATCATATACAGTTGATGAGAAATGGACTTAAACTCAAAATGTAACCGAAGTAACTCAAGTGTGAAATATAGGTCATGGACACCCAATTGTTAGTGCTTTGGGTAGTACTCATTAAGGTGAATGATATGATGCAATATCATAGTGTTATCATGTATAGTTGATGAGAAATGGACCTAAACGCAAAATTTAACCGAAGTCACTCAAATGTAAAATATAGGTCATGGACACCTAATTATTGGTGCATTGGGTAATACTCATAGAGGTGAATGTTATGATTAAATATCATAAAGATATCAGTTCAGGTTTCTAAACTACGGACCTAAATGCAAAATTCAAAACGGGACGAACATACGTACGCACGTACGGACGGACAAGGGTAAATATATATGCCAATTCCACTTTCGTGGCGGGGCATAAAAATATACGAAGCATTTGTCACCCATTTCACTTTTGGTGTATAAACGACTAGTATACATTGTAAGCTTTTGTGAAATTACACTTAACACATTGTAGTCACTCATGGAAAGAACAGGATGCTGTCTCGTAAGGCTTCAGACAAAAATACCCAACAAATGCCCCGGCTGTTTAGAGCATTTCTCCAGGAAAAAATACTTCTCCAATTGGAAAGGGGGTTTTGAAAAATCAGGTTCTGTTTCTGTTGTCATTCATTCTAACATCTTTGAAAATCACGTCCCGTAAAATTCTGGCAGTTTTTGACCAGTCAATAACATAAAATTTTCTAGACGTTTTAAGTTTGCAATCATTTCAAAGACTGAAATTCGTGAAGTCCTGGTTTTGTCCAGTAATTTGAGAAGCACTGGTGGACGTAGTGCAAACGTTAGAGTTCTCTTTGCGGAAAGTACTAATAGACTGCAAATAGGCTATATCTATATTCCGCACAAAATTAAAAAAAAAAGATATATAGGAAAAGGAGTTCCAATCCCCGGAACACCCCTCCCCTCTAAGGGTAAAAACGCAATACATTGTACTTTTCTCTCTTGTATATGTTACAGTAAATAAGCGTAACCAGGGATTACGTGTAATCACTGACTAAATCAGGAATAACAAGTAATTCCTAACCATTTTAGGGTTTACATGTAATCCCTAAAATGTTAGGTATTTCACGTAATCCCTGCAAAAAAATCCAATTTTTACACATATTCCCTAATCATTATAACAATAAAATATCAATAACAATAGGAAATTTAAAGCAATAAATTTAATTAATTATAATTCAATAACAACCTTCATCCAATGTAAAGACACACCAGTTTTAATTTTACTTGTCTTTCATGACGCACCAAAACAATGAGCTTAGAGAGCCTTTAGGCAAACAGTTCCAAAAATGGATTGACAGACTTGATCGACGAACAGAGCAGTCACAAACATTATTTTTACCCCGTTTATCAAAATCGTCAAAACACAGGTCATATGAGTTGGAATTCGATCAATACAGAATAGTAATGCTCTTATTTGAATATTTTACGAAAGGATAAATTTCTTTTAACATGAATATGGGTGGTTGCCGAACTTGCAATACAGAAATTTTTATAAATCTTGTTGAAAACTGGGGAGTATCTGTCCATAGCTGATTTTTGGCTTTCCATTCAGATTATTTTTTGGTTATTTGTTTTCGATCAGTATTTATCTTTGAGTTTTTGAGTTTATGGTCTTCCAAATGTTTAGATTTTAGCTGCACTGATGAGACATGAATTGTCGAAATGGCCATATGCAGAAAGTAAATTTTCAGTAACTGTGTTATTTTGTTATTATGTTAAAATTGGAAATTTAAATATCATTCAATATACAAAATATATCATTTTAAAACTTATAGTTATTCAAAAACATAAATTTTACACAAAATTTAAGAGTTAGGGAATATATGTAATTTTGAAGAAAACAATCAGAGATTGCATGTAATGCCTGACATTTTTTAGGGATTACGTGTATTTACTAAGTCAGTCAGGAATTACATGAAATCCCTAATTTTTAGAAATTACACGTGATCCCTGATTACGCTTATTTACTGTAACATATACAATGCACGCGTTCCTTACCTGTTTACATTGTAGACAATTGTTTCGACACTATGACACAAATACTTGAAAAGCGAAAATGTGTATTTCAATAGATTGTAGTTTTGTACTTATTTGACATAAATAATTGTCGTTAACTTCGATAATTGATACCAACAGGTAAATTATTCACTTTGTTGACAGGAACGATTGGTTGATATATCAGATGCGCTTCGGAAATAGATTGATTGTGTGAAGATGTAACACCGTGAATGGTGAATGTTGGCTTTATTGAGAATATTTTCATCTACAATTAGGCCCTTATAGCATTAAAACTTACCTTGTGTGTTACTTCAAATAGTTATGCACGATTTTTCGTTGTTGTTATAACCAGTTGAATACCATGGATGTTCAGTACACAAGTACTTACAATGTAATTTATTTTGAACGATAATGTCGTTTATTATATTATTCTAATACACAGAAACAGGAAAATATGAAATAATAACAATTTTCGTCTGTAAGTTAAAAGACGGATTACAATGAAGAATTAATGTCTTTACTAGTGATATTTTATTTACTCAATTCGCACTTGGCTTATAGTGATAGTACCGAAATTACTGTTAACTTAGATTCTGCATATGCGCATTTCGACAATTTATGTCTCTTCACTGCAGATCAAATCAAAAACATATGGAAATCAATCAGCCGAAATATATGTAAAATCTAATAGAGAACAAATTAACAATGGGATCTAAATAAATAAGCTAAAATCAGCTAAGGATAAAGAAGACCTAGAGAAAACTTCAAATTAACTGCCTAAGCAAATTATGGAATGCCTGGAAAAACGCCTCGACACAAAAACATAAAGCATTATCATGTGCTTTCCTTCCGTGCAGTAAGTATGCGTGTATTTGACTCCTTTGATTGACCTAGTTTTGTGTTCACGGATTTCACGTAGTACTACACTCGAACACCGAAAGAAAACCACTGACACTTTAAAGAATGCATTTTAATCGAAGTTTTCTTTTTCTTTTCTATATTTTTCTATATTTTCTCGTTTTTGCCTGGTCTATGAACCCTGATTAATGTAATTTTGTGCTTTGTTCCGTAGGTATTCTTCTGTCGTTGTTTGGTCAACTTATACCAATCTCCCGAGACTGCCTGCTTCCACAATCAAAACTGCAATTAAATATTATGTTGGTAAACAATTGTGAATACCCCGAAAAAGGCCTCATAATTCCCAAGCTGTTTGAGTCAAAATCAAAATGTGTGGAAAAAACGCAGAGCGTACTTATCTTTTAATAATTCATGTTTTAATGCAGTGGACATTGTACTTTTTGTGGTTTTGCTTTCTTCCTAGTAACAACTACAGCCTATGATCGTTTATAGTGATAACTGAAATTGTAAAATACTGATAAATATGTATGAATCAGTAATGAAACTGATTACATTTCGTCATTAGTATCCATCGACTTTGTCAAAGCTAAATATATTACCAACAAATGTATGAATCCCATCTCTATTATACAACATCAATAATGCACAATATGAACGTCTATTCATTGTAAGAGAGAAAAACAATCCAGTAAGCTTGAATAAAACAAGTACAAAAACAAATGGAAGGACATTGATTATACATTTGTAGAACATATTTTATTCATCAAATCACATGTTGAAAAAGTTTGAATAAACATCTGAGTAGTCTATCAAAACTATCTGCATATATGTTGTATTTTGACGACTGTTCTAAATAAACTTTTACAGTCTTGAGCTTAATTATACAGACAACAAAAGGTAATACTGACTTAAACAATTTTCAGAGTTCAAGTTTACTTATGTTGGAATTTCATTTGATTTATTTTTAGTATCTTCATTTTATTTTATTATTTATTTTAATATTTATTTATTCTATTATATATTTTATTTACATTTTCTTTGATATAATTTATCTTATTTACAGTGTATATTTTAATTATTTTTTTTTTATTATTATCATTTTCATTTATTTAAAGTACATTTTCCTTGAATGTGTTTGAAGTGTGTGGATTTACAAATAAATTTTCCTTTTACTTTGGACGTCTTCGATATAAGCATTTTGCATATTGTTAAAAGCCAAATGGTGACAATAAAGTTTCCACATTGCTGTCTATATAGAATTTAGATGATGTACATATCTTCACTGAAAGAGACAGAAGTTGTCAAATAGCGTAAATAAAAATTTCGGTTTTTTTTTCTTTCTCTTTTTTTTTTACGTCATATTCTTCCATTTGAGAGTTATAGCGCGTAATTTTCGTTATGTTCGCGAGGTTTCTGGAAGCGCTAAAATAAAAACTCACAAAATTAAAATCACTCATCTTTGTACATATCTTTCCTTTACAAAATTTCCCATTCGCGAAAATTTATGACCTCTAATATTTAAAACCCTTGGCCTCTTTGCGAATTCCAGCAACCACGAACATCAACCGCTATATGGTAGTAATAGATTAAAATAAATAATACTTTCAATGAACTTATTTTTTAGAATGTACTTCATCAAAGAATCGATATTTTTACAATTGGTTTGCTTATCTGTTTTGTTGAATTCTGGATTACTTCAAGCCCAGTCATGTAGTGCTGACAAAAGTCATCTAAGTGGCGGCCATTTTTACAAACAAAAATACATGAAATCAAACGTTATGAAAACATTTGAAAAGTACGGACCAAAGATGTGTGTAAATGCTTGCACTAAATATTCTGGATGTAATGGTATAAATTTTGATAGAAAGCACCTGAAATGTGAACTACTGATTGTGAAATCTGACGACCAGATGGAGGACAATCAACACTATGAATATTCAGCATTGTCCTCATGGAATATCGTAAGTAAATCTGACAACAAGCAACACTATGAATATTCAGCACTGTCCACCTAGGTTATCGTAAGTAAATCTGACAACTAGCAAAACTATGAATATTCAGCACTGTGCACCTAGGATATCGTAAGTAAATTTGACAACCAGAAACACTATAAATATTCAGCATTATCGTAAGTAAATCTGACGACCAGCAACACTATGAATATTCAGCATTGTTCACCTTGAATATCGTAAATAAATCTGACGACCATATGGAGGACAATCAACAATATGAATATTCAGTACTGTCATCCTTGGATACTTGCCTGTGACGGCATTGTTATTCTAAATCAAGTGTTTGTTTCTTTTTTAGTGCATAATTAATATATTTTAGTTGTTTTTTTTATTATTAAATCAGTTATTCTGTTTAAACGTTCAATCCTAGTAGATTTTTGTTAATTCAAATAAAAATATATCAGAAGTATTTACAGCATGGTATATTTAAAAATTGATAAATACAATAGGTAAATGAGGAAATGATCTTGACCTTTACTTTCCTCTTCTTTTATTACGTTTTCTCTTAAACCTTTTGGTTGAAGCGTCCAAATGTATATCAATATTTTATTTGTAGGAATGCAGTGTTTGTTGGCCGAATCCTTGCGCGGTAAATCAGAAATGTGTTAGGACAAAGGGCAATCGACCTATCTGTGTGAATGGTAAGTAATTAATTATTGAGGTAAGGGACCGACCATTTAACCTGAAGAGGGGGGGGGGTATGGTTTTTTCCGGACAGAAGATTTTTTTTTCATCATGATGGCAGCCAAAATATTTTTTTCACATAAAATCGGCTCCAAAATATTTTTTTAGAAAAAAAACCATAGCCCCCCTTTCAAGTTAAATGGTCGGTCCCTAATGAATTCTTCAAATATATGAATATCACATTCAAGCAAACATAATGGTTTATAAAAAAAAATAGAGCAAAGATACAAGAGATTACATATAGTTTCTACAACGAGAACTAAGTTGAGAATGGAATTTCTCACAACGAGTTAAATAAATTTTGCAAATGTTTGAAAACACGGCTTGCCGAGTTTTTAAAAAAAATTGAATATTCATTTAACAAGATGTGAGAAATTTCATAATAAACGTGTTAAAGTTGCAGGAAATATAATGTAAAAACAGTGGATTATGTTCCGCATCGATTTGTAGGGAAATCTGACATGAGCTGTTCTCTTTGTAGTGAGGAGAAATATTTTTAACACATCGGTCACACGTTGGTTAAATATGCTATAAATTAGAGAAAAAATGGTTTGTGTAATTGACATCACTTGTAGTTTTTCATCTGTAATTTTTTTTTTTTTTTTTTTTTTTGACCACTCCTTACATAATTGAATAATATTAAAAAAACACAGAAGTCATCAAAATTTGTGATTTTCGTGTTCGTACCTCATCCAAGATGCCTACCAACGGGGAACCTAATTTAACATAGACCCAATCAGAAATTCATTCAGAAATCTTCTTCTTCAAAACAGTTGAACAATTTTAAACAAATGTTCATCAAAATAGTACATTGGTAGCCCCGTTAAAAGTTTGAGATGATTGTGATTATCTTTGATAACATTCCATGAATAAAACCAGTATCCAGATGGGCGATACAGGCTCGTGCCAGCCTCTAGTTTTTGTTTAAAGACTCGGATTTGATTTTTATCAAGCAAGATATGAAATATCTGTGAGAATTTCATTGGTGGAATATAGAACGTATGGGAAGGGCATGCAGTAAGTCAGCTGATACGGGGACATTTGTTACACTGTCAACACCAAAGAAGTCCTCTCTGGAAAGTTTACTTTGAGTACGGTTAAACATAAAGCCCCGTCCAAACACTGAATAACCTAATACCGGTTTTCGGACCTAATCTTGATATTAGAAATCTTTAGAATTTTATGCAAGTCTATACTTGCTAATTTCATGTAGGCCAAATGGAAGAAAGTTGTTAAAAATACCTAACAAAATATCGAGGTTACTGTGAAGTTAGTCCCTGCATACAAATGTATGGCCATTTCGATAACTAATGCCTCTTCAGTGCAGATCAAATTAAAAACATGTGGAAATCCATAAATCGAGATATGTGTAAAAAAAGCTGACAGAGAACAAATTACCAATAGGATCTAAATAGATAGGCAAAATCGGCCCAGGACAGAGCTATGCAAGAGGTAGACACTCCTTAGTTTTAAATATATTTTTCATGAATATAGATAATTCAATTCAATTTTCCAAATAAAATCATAAATGAAAATGATATGACTAATTCATAACTCACATCATAACGATAAAATGTACATGTAGGCATGACTTGAAAACTGGCAATATACATTTGTTGCGTACATGTAATTATTGGTTCTTAATTAATCTAACAATAAATGAGGGTACTAATAAAATTACCAAAAAAGTTGTCAAGAGCCGAAATTCAAAGGGCAAAAGTCAAAACAGGTGCAAAACCGCAATTATCAACTGCAATGTTCCTGACTCGGTACAGGCTTTTTTTAAAGAAAACGTGGGTTAAACCGGTTTTATGGTGCGCCAAACCTCAATTTCAATGCGGTTGAAATTTCTTTTTCCGCGTTTCGTAGAATAGCGGAAAAATGTTGTCATTACGATATGTATTCATTTGAATAGGGGTATTTTTTGGCGGGCTTATGATTTGTTCATGTGATCATATTTGGCCAGTCGTTTTGGTATACGTCATATATTTATTGATATGCTAATGAGCCCAATTGTGAGATTTTGAATACGGGGTATTCTGTAATCATTCTAGCCGCAGACGTTCACAGTCAAACTTCAAATTTTTGTTTGTAATGGGCATTATTGTATTATTTTTCATTTTTCATTTTTTGGTGAGGTTCGGCATCAATATCCCTAGACGTGCCATGCACTTGCTCCGAACACATGTTTCCATAATGTGGTTTTTCCTGGGCGGCAGGGTTGCGTTTAAGACGGATATATATTTTGTAACAGAACAAAACTTAAGGTGTTTGTTTATTATAGATGTTCTATATTTGTCTTTTATCATGATTGTGATTTTTAACCTGTCATCTTTATAATAAACTTGCCGGCTTGTCAGTCTGCACGGCTAAATGCATACATTTGTTGATTATTTATTATAATTATTACTAATATATATGGAGTAGATGGAATTATGACATTACAATTGGAGTAAATGAGATTAAGACACTCAACATACATTGCTATTGAAAGGTTAACTGTGAAACATTTATTTCGTAAGCAGCAGAAGTTGGAATATTATTTTATCTAATTTCTAGCAAAATTTAACCAACGCCTGACCGGTGTGATACAAATATTTCTCGTCTCTAGTGAGAGAACAACTCGCGTGAAATTTCTCGCCAAATTTATGCGGAATTTAATCCTCGGTGTTTTACATTATGTCATTAGAAAAACATTTTCTACAATTTAAACACGTTAATTATGAAATTTCTCACTTCTTGTTAAATAAATTTTCAAATGTTTAAAAACTCGGCAAGTCTCGTTTTAAAACATTTGCAAAATTTATTAATTTATTGCAATATTTAACTCGATGCGAGAAATTTCATAATCAACTTAGTTCTCGTTGTAGAAACTATATTTCTCTAATTTCTAGCAAATTGAACCAACGCCCGACCAGTGTGATAAAAAATATTTCTCGTCTCTAGTGAGAGAACAACTTGCGTGAAATTTCCCGCCAAATCATTTCTGAACAAAATCCTCGGCGTTTTACATTATGTCATTAGAGAAACAATTTCTTCAACTTAAACACGTTAATTATGAAATTTCTAACTTGTTAAATAAATTTTCATATGTTTAAAAACTCGACAAGCCTCGTTTTTATACATTTGCAATATTTATTTAACTCGATGTGAGAAATTTCATAACCAACTTAGTTCTCGTTGAAGAAACTATATGTTTGGAGGCTTTAATGAAGCTTGTTTCTGAATCCAGGAGTTTATTTGTCTAAATATATATATTTAAGTATGTTTATCTGAATAAATATGTTTAAATTACAGTAGGGTGCAGATATAACCTCTCGCCAAGTTAACTTGAACCAGTCATAAAAGCTCTTCTAAGTTAACTTAGGACCGTTTTCAAGTTAACTTAGACCAGTCATAGAGCAGTCATAAAAGCTACTCTAAGTTAACTTTAGAACTGTTCTAGAGCCCTGACTGCTCTGACCTGTTCTGGTCATAGAATCCTGACTGCTTTGACCTGTTCTGGTCGTAGAGCCCTGACTGCTCTGACCTGTTCTGGTCATAGAGCCCTGACCGCTCTAACCAGTCATAGAATCCGGACTGCTCTGACTTGTCATAGAGCCCTGACTGCTTTAATGTTACAGCAATGGAAACGTTCAACATTCCCACAATTAGCGCTCATTGTGTGCACTCGTCGTGTAAAGCATGTGCGTGTATCGTGTAACGTTCTCCGTTCATTGCGTGTATCGCGTAACGTGCATTTACTTCTTTCATTCAAAAGACCACATTTTATCATATAAGACATGATTTCAGTGCCAATTGCCATGACTGCATCGTTGTGACCAATCACGTGGTCACATGGTCACATAAATTTTGTATACATACAATCGATAAGTAAAAAGAACATTCGTGTAATGAGCCTTTTCGTGACCAGTCATGTGGTCACATGGTCACGGGTCACAACGGTGAGTCACATGACTCATGACCATTTCTTTATGGATGTGACCTTTTTGTATAGCATGTGACCATTTCCATATGGCTGTGACCTCTTTATAAAGCCTGTGACCATTTCCAACTGGCTGTGACCCTTTTTATATAGCCTTTGACCATTTCCATATGGCTGTGACCTTTTAATAAAGCATGTGACCATTTCTATATGGCTGTGACCTTTTTTATAAAGCCTGTGACCATTTGTAACTGTCTGTGACCATTTTCAATAGCCTGTGACCTTTTTGTATAGCCTGTGACGATTTCCATACAGCTGTGACCTTTTTGTATACCCTGTGACCATTTCCATATAGCTGTGACCTTTTTGTATACCCTGTGACCATTTCCAAATGACTGTGACCTTTTTATTTAGACTGTGACCTTTTTATAAAGCCTGTGACCATTTCCAAATGACTGTGACCTTTTTATATAGCCTGTGATCATTTTCAATTTTCTGTGACCTTTTTGTATAGCATGTGGCCATTTCCATGTGGCTGTGACCTTTGTCTATAGCCTGTGATCATTTCCACTGGCTGTGATCTTTTTATGAAGCCTGTGACCATTTCCATATTGCTGTGACCTTTTTGTATAGCCTGTGACCATTTCAAACTGGCTGTGACCTTTGAAAGTCTGTGACCATTTCTTATTTGGGATATTTAATAGCCCAAACATGGGCTTGTCAGGTGATCGTGAGGAATTATATAGCTTGTGACCCTGTTACTTTGTGACCAAGTCACATCTGCATGCAAATGGGAAAGTGCACTGAAAATAAGCCATATCTACATTTTATAGATATATTTGCCCGTTTTATCTATCTAGAAAAATTATTTATTTTCATGAAAATTTCGAACAAATAAATTATTTATTTCCACGACAAGTAGCATTAAAATATTCATTTGTTTTCTCTGGGACCTGGGACTAATATAAGCCCCAGCGCTGGGACCAAGATGGAATTATTTATTTACAAAATCGCCCAATTCCCACCCCTGAAAATCAACTGGTAGTCCCCTTACTTCTGTTTTTTAAAGATAATATAGATATTTACAACTACAGCTTTAAAAAAAAATTAACATGTTAACATATAGAATATCACATGTTTTGGGTTACACTATTCATGAAGAAAATCTGCCTTTTCTTATATATTTAAGGTTAAATTACAGAGAGTTGAAGTATTGCGGGCATAATTTGATATGATATCGAATGAAGAAAATCTGTCTTTCTTATATATTTCATATTAAATTACAGCAAGTTGAAGTATTGCGGGCATCGATATAATATCGAATGAAGAAAATCTGCTTTTTCTTATATATTTTAGGTTAAATAACAGAAAGTTCAAGTATTGCGGGCATCGATATAATATCGTATGAAGAAAATCTGCCTTTTCTTATGTATTTCAGGTTAAAAAGCAGCAAGTTGAAGTATTGCGGGCATCGATATAATATCGAATGAAGAAAATTTGCTTTTTCTTATATATCTTAGGTTAAATTACAGAAAGTTGAAGTATTGCAGGCATTGATATAATATCGAGTGAAGAAAATCTGCCTTTTCTTATACATTTCATGTTAAATTAGAGCAAGTTGAAGTATTGCGGGCATCAATATAATATCGAATGAAGAAAATCTGCTTTTTGTTATGTATTTAAGGTTAAATAACAGAAAGTTGAAGTATTGCGGGCATCGATATAATATCGAATGAAGAAAATCTGCCTTTTGTTATATATTTTAGGTTAAATCACAGAAATTTGAAGCATTGCGACCATCGATATAACTTCGAATGAAGAAAATCTGCCTTTTCTTATATATTTCATGTTAAATCACAGCAAGTTGAAGTATTACGAGCATCGATATAATATCTAATGAAGAAAATCTGCTTTTTCTTATATATTTTAGGTTAAATTACAGAAAGTTAAAGTATTGCAGGCATTGATTTATTATCGAATGAAGAAAATCTGCCTTTTCTTATACATTCATGTTAAATTAGAGCAAGTTTAAGTATTGCGGGCATTGATATAATATCGAATGAAGAAAATCTGATTTTTGTTATATATTTTAGGTTTAATAACAGAAAGTTGAAGTATTGCAGGCATTGATATAATATCGAATGATGAAAATCTGACTTTTCTTATATATTTTAGGTGATTAAATTACAGAAAGTGGAAGTATTGCGGCCATCGATATAATATCGAATAAAGAAAATCTGCCTTTTCTTATATATTTTATGTTAAATCACAACAAGTTTAAGTATTGCGGGCATCAATATAATATCGAATGAAGAAAATCTGCTTTTTCTTATATATTTTAGGTTAAATAACAGAAAGTTGAAGTATTGCAGGCATTGATATAATAGCAAATGATGAAAATCTACCTTTTGTTATATATTTTAGGTTATATTACAGAAAGTTGAAGTATTGCAGCCAACGATATAATATGGAATGAAGAAAATCTGCCTTTTCTTATATATTTCATGTTAAATCACAGCAAGTTTAAGTATTGCGGGCATCGATACAATATCGAATGAAGAAAATCTGCTTTTTCTTATGTATTTCATGTTAAATTACAGAAAGTTGAGGCATTGCGGCAATCGATATAATATCGAATGAAGAAAATCTGCCTTTTCTTAAACATTTCATGTTAAATTACAAAAAAGTTGAAGTATTGTGGGCATCGATATAATATCGAATGAAGAAAATCTGCTTTTTCTTAAATATTTTAGGTTAAATAACAGAAAGTTCAAGTATTGCCGGCATCAATATAATATCGTATTAAGAAAATCTGCCTTTTCTTATGTATTTCAGGTTTAAAAGCAGCAAATTGAAGTATTGTGGGCATTGATATAATATCAAATGAAGAAAATTTGCTTTTTCTTATACATTTTAGGTTAAATTACAGAAAGTTGAAGTATTTTGGCCATTGATATAATATCGAATGAAGAAAATCTGCCTTTTCTTAGACATTTCATGTTAAATTACAGCAAGCTGAAGTATTGCGGGCATCGATATAATATCGAATGAAGAAAATCTGCCTTTTGTTATGTATTTTAGGTTAAATAACAGAAAGTTGAAGTATTGCGGGCATTGATATAATATTGAATGATGAAAATCTGACTTTTCTTATATATTTTAGGTGATTAAATTATACAGAAAGTTGAAGTATTGCAGCCATTGATATAATATCGAATAAAGAAAATCCGCCTTTTCTTATATATTTTATGTTAAATCACAACAAGTTTAAGTATTGCGGGCATCAATATAATATCGAATGAAGAAAATCTACTTTTTCTTATATATTTTAGGTTAAATAACAGAAAGTTGAAGTATTGCGGGCATCGATATAGTATCGAATGCAGAAATTCTGGTTTTTCTTTATATTTAAGGTTGAATTACAGAAAGTTGAAGTATTGCGGGCATCGATATATTATCGAAATAAGAAAATCTGCTTTTTCTTATATATTTAAGGTTAAATTACAACAAGTTGTAGTATTGTGGATGCATCATATTAACGTGAAAATGAAATATGCACCTCTTCTAATATTTGATGTTTGTGGCTGTTTGCAGGATATTTTATTTACTACAGGACTGATTTTTATTCAGTTTTGTTTATTTATTTATCTAATTGTTTATTTTACAAAAGGACGGAAATTTACAGTATTAAAATTTTCGAGTACATAAAAGTGACTGTTTTCTGATAGTTCTGATATGGTTACGGCAAAATTGAAGAAAATTGGCGCGTGACTCAACGTGTGAAAAATGTGTGCGTTCGTTGTGTGAATCGTGTGCGCGTGGTAGGGAATATGGGACGTATCCATCGCTGTATTAGATTTTGAGTATTCACAGTTCTTGTATTGTTTTAGAGCTATACGACTAATCAGAGAGCAGTCAGGATTCTATGACAGGTTAGAGCGGTCAGGGCTCTATGACTGGTCAGAGCAGTCAGGATTCTATGACAGGTTAGAGCGGTCAGGGCTCTATGACTGCATGGTCAGAGCAGTCAGGGCTCTATGACTGGTCAGAGCAGTCAGGATTTTATGACTGCTCCAAGTTAACTTCAAGTTAACTTAGGACTGTTCTCATGACTGCTCCCCAAGTTAACTTGGACGAGAGGTTATGTCCGCACCCTACTGTATATGTCCATGTAAGGAAATGAATAATTTTGAAATTAAAGTTGTCCGTCCCTTTTGTCGTTAATTTTAGTATTGAGATAACCATTTTCGTCAAATTTGAGATGTAAGTAAAAAAAATGAAGATCTAGTAGTTTCTATTATTTCCTGTATTTCTGACGGATATATCGATGGGATCAGTTTCACAAAAGATACGTTATTAATGGAGAGAACATCGTCAATGTATCTATAAGTGAGATTGAAGGATGTAGTATCTTATTATATCCCGTGGTATATATTGATCATGGTGTCCGTTCGTTATTTCGTCCGCTATAGGGGTACACGCTTTGTGGCGACAACTCCTAGACGACTTAGTAATATTCATTGCTTTTGATGTCTATC
This sequence comes from Modiolus philippinarum, assembly GCA_002080025.1. Classification (NCBI taxonomy): domain Eukaryota; kingdom Metazoa; phylum Mollusca; class Bivalvia; order Mytilida; family Modiolidae; genus Modiolus; species Modiolus philippinarum. Next base: position 25,416 of record MJUU01060019.1, on the reverse strand, counting down.
TGAACCAACATTGCAGCGTTCTTTTGCAAATAATTAATTCCTGAAATCAAATGAGAGAGCGGGGTTGTATTTTAATGAGCTTTTACGAGTCCCGGAAGAAATTCGGTCTTGATTTCAGCAGTAAGTATAAACACATTCTTCCAACTCATTCGTTTCTCAAAGGCCTGTTGTCGAATCAGTGACTTTCTTGGTAGAGCCCGGTTGCTCACAAATATGCTACGTTAACAAGGGTATGTTACCTATAACTGGAAGTAATCACCACTGCAGAAGTTTAACAGTCGACGTCACGATCTTGTGGACAGTTCAACAAGGTGGGTGTCTTAAAAGAAGCAAGATATTCCTACTCTTACATCTGACCTCACTCGTGGTATCTAATTGGGTCCATGTTGTTCATTTTTAAGTCTCCTAAACGAAGTTGGGAGACTTATGGTTTTTGTTGCGTTTATTATTATTATTATTCTTTCTTTATTCTCGTCCGGATGAACTTGTCCGAACTAGATCTCAAAGACCATATGACAAGAGCTTTCAAGTTGTGTAACATCCAAAAATTTTCCAGAATGGGGTCCATTAAGGGTACATTTGGGGGGATCAAACAGGGATGGGGCCGTCCATGTTAACCCTATGGGAAAATGAAATTTTGAATATTTTTCCCAATTTTTTCACTATACCTTATAAAATATCAAATGTAACTCCATAAAACTTCATAGGAAAGATGTGTGTCATGTAACAAAGGGTTCTAAAAATTGTAAATTTAAAAATTAGTACGGTTGCTATTGAAACCATGTAAAAAAAAATTAAATTTTGAGAAAACGTATTTATTATGGATAATTGTATATTTATTACAGCTATATGTATTATTTAGGTTATAAGGGGAACCCCTTCCCAAATTGTTTTTGAAATGAGGTTGTAATAGATAATAGAGCATTTGGTTGCCATGGAAACTAAGTCAGAATTATGAGAAAACGTGTTTTCTGCTTTGTGTTATGTTTTAATTTCAACTATATGTATAAAGTAAATGACAAGGAGAACCCATGCTCAATTTTTTTGTTGGGTTTTATGATGCTCAGAAATCCGATTAGGGAGTTCGTTTGGGAGACTTTTGTGTTTCGCTTTCGAACACAGTTATAACTTATTATTTTTCTTTCTCTTTCTTCTCGTCGCAATGAACTTGTCGGAAGCAGATCTCATAGACCATTACAAGTAGATCTTTCAAACTTTGTAGGATATTAGCCCCCATATATATAGATGTGCAATCATTAAAAAATTTTTCAAGGGGGGGTCCTCTAAGGGTACATTTAGGGGCTCAAAAAGGGATGGGCCATCCCATAGTAAGTCTATGGCATTCGCGGACCCAGAGGGGGTATTCCGGGGTTGGAACCCCCTTTTTCTGGACAATCATGTATTTTTTAATGAATATCCTAATGATTTATTAAGAAATACCCCTAAAAATTTTCGCGCCTCGCCCCGCTCGGCGAAATCTCCTTTCATTTTCGATCAGAACCCCCCCTTATGATTGTCTGGATCCGCGCCTGTATGGGAATTTCTGCTGTGTGTTATGTTTAGATTTCAACTATATGTATAAAGTAAATTATAAGAGGAACCCCTGCTCAATTTTTTTTAAAGGGGTTCTATAATGGACAGGATTCTGATATTGGAGTTCGTTTTGGAGACTTTTGTGTTTCGCTTATAACTTCTTGTATTTGTGTCTTCATTTTCTTTTCTGTCACGTTTTCATGTGATGTCTTTGTTTCTTGGTGTTTCCGATGTATTGTCCTTGGATTATTCGTTTTAAGACTGAGGTTCGGTTCTCAAATACTTTCAAATGGGAACTCTGCCCAAGTGTTTTACTCATATATATATGAAACATCCCACATGCCCCGTGTGGGATTCGAACCTGCAACCCCAGTCTCTCTGTGCGGACCCCTTATCCACGGGACTACCCGACCTGAGATCCATTACTTAAAGCTAAGGTCATTTATTCAATCTGCCTAACCTGTGTTGTACAAGCTGCGATAAATTTATTTTACCTGGATTGATTGTATAGGTTTTCAACTGATCACTTGATGTGATTAGAAGTAAAATTTCTATCATTATTTTCCAAAGGTTTAGATATAAACTGCACTGGCTAGGCATCAGTTGCCAAAATAGCTATATGCAGTATCCAAATTCAAATGATTGTTTATTGAAATCAGGGAAGTTTGCGATGTTTTAACTTTGATTATCAATCTTACATTAGCATACAAGTTCCGCAGAAGGATGGTGTATCCGTGAATCATTTCTCACTTCTGGCGCTCTGTTTGCCCCTTACCTTAGACGAATAAATAATTAATTTTTAAGGGCTCGTATAAGCAAAAAAAATGCTTATCCACAGTTTTCAGTAAGATGTCCAGGTTTGTCGGGCCCTTTAGACGATTATTATATATTTTTTTCTACCCGACTTGCATTCTTTCACTTTAAAGAACTACACCTGGCCAAGTTTTGAGAGTTCCTGGACTGAAAAAAACATGACATCAAATTTTAGCTTTTTTCGGATTGACAAACATCGCTATTTCATTGATTCATTGACTCTCCGACATCTAAAAAATAACAGTTCCACATTACTGCAGCTTTGATCATTCATAAAAAAATACGTGTCATATTTTATTTTATTTCATTTCGAGTCGAGTCAAGGAGATGATATTAGCATTTTTGTCAATGTCCCGTGCGGGATTCGAACCTGCAACCCCAGTTTCTCTGTGCGGACCCCATAACCACGGTACTACCGCGACCTTACATCTGAGAGTTGATTTTTATTACTTTTACTCAATCTGCCTAACCTGTGTTGTACAAGGTGCTACAAACTGATTTTACCTGGATTGATTGTATAGGTGAACGATTGTCATTTTCAACTGATCACTTGATGTGATAAGACGTTAAATTTCTATCATTATTTTCCAAAGGTTTAGCTATAAACTGCACTGACGAGGCATCAGTTGCCGAAATAGCTATATGCAGTATCCAAATTTAAATGATTGTTTATTGAAATCAGGGAAGTTTACAATATTTTAACTTTTATTGTCAATCTACATTTTTACTATAGAACCATTTTGAAAATTGACATTTTCAATGTTTTTTTTCTATATCACAAAACCTATTATCACTAGTTTTATGTACTTTCATTGTGAGAAATGTAAAGATTTCGTTCTAAATCATTGGTTGTTTCTAAATAATATTAATACAATGGAAACCAATTCAAACACTTTTGAGAAAAACGTGTTTTCTTCTACAGTATATATTTTGATTTCACCCAGATATTTATTAACTAGAGTTTAAAAGGAACCCCTACCAATTGTTTTAAAAGGGATGACATTATGCCTTTAAATTTGATGTGGGAGACACTTGTGTTTTGCTCTGCTAACACGGTTATGGGGTCTGTAAGTCTCGTCATGTGACTCACGAGAATCCACGATAAACAGGCAATTTGAAAACGCCTCCCGCCAAATCATTACGTGTTAGTATTATGACGTTCAAATATTTGTTTGAAACGTCATATATCTTTGTAGAAAATGTAACTTCCGGGTACAATTTTTGATCCCGGAAGTTCCAAAATTGTACGAGACTTACAGACCCTATAGCTTGTTATTTTTGTTTTGCAAAATCAGACATATGTGAATGTGAAGGAGAATGGAAATATTACAAAGGACACTGCTACTACTTTCAAAAAGAGCAACAAAAGACATTTGAAAAAGCACGGGTAAGAAATAATATTTACTTTTTATAAATAAGAAATATAAATAAATACAGCCAACATCCAAAAAGTAATGATTGATTGGTTAATTCTATAGACAAGACGGAAATTGTTATAGCAGTAGACCCAAATGATCTTTTTGAGTAAAAATGGATACAGTATTGCCCGGTAAGTGTGATAAAACAAATAATTCAATTTCAGATACAAACTAGTAACGGTCTTGAAATGAAGAACAAAATGCAAAAAGACAAATACATAACAAGAGAGCAAAATAAAACCGGTAATACAAGCCAAAATGGTCTCAAACAACGGTGTAACCCCATTTTTAAAAATGTCGAATTAATTTTGTAAAAGCAGAAAGGTGAGTAGAGACTTAAATAACAATAAATAAATATTGCCACTGCACGTGAATTTTGACTGTGAGTTGAGGTAAAAGGGAAAATACTGGTTCAATATCAGGAAACTGAGTTAAAAAGGCATTATGGACGAGTACAAAGTTATGTGAAAATGATAGATCTTTCCGGTAATGACTTCCATGCCATTATCTGACGAATCTACCTTCTCTGTACTTCAGCTATTTCATTACGTGTTTGGTGTACTTGGAATTTGCTTTTTTAGTACATTTTGCGAACAAGTAGTATAAGGAAATTGGTAACTGGTCTTTTAGTATTTTGTATGATAGACACTAAATCATTTGTGACCCTAAACTATAAAGCGCCGGACATTACCGCTAGAAAAAAAGAAAACTATAGTACTGGTACATAAATACAAATACCCGAAAGAAACCGTTTGAAATTCTTGATATCTTATAAAAGTACTTAATCAAAGCATATTGTGTTTTCTCTCACTTGTTGCAAATTTTATCTTTTTCCCGTTAAATTTTGAAATGAAAAGTAGCTTTGCAGGTGGGGCAACTCTCTATTGAAGATTGCAGCTACATTTTCAACGGTTCCTCCCTGTTGACACTTCTAGAATGTTTACTACCTTGTAGTATGATTCACAGAACATTGGTCTGAAACTGCAAACATCTACACCGAACTTTCGAGGAAAGATAATCAAAATAGCACTATTATGCAATGACTTTTGTTACACGGGACAATTGAAAATAATAACGCTATCATAAATATCTGAGACTGATAAGTTTTAATAAAGTATATAGATATTAAGAATCTAACACCAGTGGAAGGGCAAGACAGGAGAATCTCAGACACCCAAGGGTAAGATTTCCAGTCTCGGACGAAGCTTGCTGAGTCCGAGATGATTGAAATCTTACCCGAGGGTGTCTAAGATTCTCCTGTCTCGCCCTTCCACTGGTGTTTGATTTTATTTCTCACTGTATTCACCCTAAAATATACTTAAATCCACACAAAAATATCATCCCCTTTCGTCTGTTTACATAAGGAGTTATGTCCCTTTTTGCAACGTCATAAAATTAGGAATGTATACCCGAGCGCGCCATATTTTAAAAGACGATTTTTCTCGTTCTTATAATGGAAATTTCATTTCAAATCATATAATTATTTTATAATACGTAGATTAATTACACTCATGATCACTAATGAGGACAGATGTAGACTACAGACCCTACTGAGCAAAACACAATATTTGCCGGTGAACTGCACGTGATTTTTTTGTCTTACACTAGTGTAAGACAAGGAAATCTCACACCGCTAAAAATAGGAACTGCTCTGTCTCAAAAGTGAGAAAATAGTGTTGCACACAGCTCTATAATATGAATGATAATGCATTACTAAGGTGAGATGCAAAGGTAGAATATATGCGTCCGAATGCCAACAGTGACGAAAATCATTTTTTAAACCTGTGAGCAGTGGAAAATCCAGCAAGGTATACCATAGACCTTTGCTGAATTTTCCGATGCTTACAGGTTTTTTTACCTCTGCAGCTCACCTTAGCAATGCATTATCATTTAACTTTTAATAAAGCCGTTTCTCTTTCATTCTCTTATTTCGGCATCTGGTATACTAATTAGGCTTTAATTTGCTATAGTAATACAGTAAGCATTTTATTTTATTTAGTTGAAGAAAGGAAGTTAGGAATGATAAGAATACACATAATTTAAATGAAGGTAGCTATATCCGACGTTACTTCACTACATTAAGGTCTACTAAAGTATTATCATACTAGGAAATGAGACCCTTTAACATTGACGTTATTTGGACTCTCTATGTCAGCCATAGACCAGGTGGGCTACAGGCTTTTGGAAATTTTTAGTTCACAGGAAACACATCTGGACGGAAAGTATATTGAGATGAACTATAACTATATCTTATTTTGCAATCATTGTTCTTCATCAAGTTTGATAAATAAATCTGTGCCTTTTGAAGTTATAAGTGAATTTTCTGATAAAGAGGGGACGATTATTCTTTTAAATGTTCAAATTTATTATTTGATATATTCTTTAGAATGTATAATGTTCAAACTTGTAATACTAAACGAAATGCCATTTTAAAACAGCTAATACTATATATTCTAATATGACTCTGTTCTTTTGCTTTGGAAACAAAGCTGTGTTCTAATTCCAACAATATTTTTTAGCACATGTGTACATTTTGTTTACAAAAGGTCATTTGCAATGTACAGTTTCACATTTTATCCACTTAATATTCATGTGTAAATTAAGTTTTAAATAATGAATCATGCAAAAGCTGCATCAAATAATGACGATGATAGAAATTTACAAGAGTTACTAAACTGAAATTGACATAACCGTTACCTAGCAACGAGTGTGTTGTTGTTATGAAATCTTACGTATGTTGCATATCATGCTCTACAATTTAGATATAAAAAAAAATTAACGTTAATGAAATTATTAATATGAGTTTTATTCCTTTTCATTTCTTTTTTTTTTTTGGCTTCAAATATAACATAACTAAGCAGAAATACAACCAGCTCACATTTATACCCGCTTCGATTTTTAAAATATCCGTATTTTATATTTTTACAATAGATTATTTTTATTAATTCATAAGATTATGAGCACCTTGTATTAATAGAATAACGAATATAGATATTTTATGTCCATTTATGTGTGTTTGTATGCAGTTTTCCGACATATATTAATTCTTGTGTTAATTCTAATATTGCCTTTTAAGAGCCGCTTGGAATATTCAAAACGCTTGTTAAATATATTAGAATCGAAACAGATTATTGCAATTGGGCTCTATGCGAATAAGAACATGGGTAGACCTTATATTTGTCTTTATTTTATACCTCGCTATCGCTCGGTATAAAATATTGACAAATATAAGGTCTGCCCATGTTCTAATTCGCATAAAGCCCGCTTGCAATAATCTGTTTCTAAATTATCAAACGCATTTGGCCAGTTATTGCGATTTAAAAGGCTAAAAACTTGTTAAAAGGCGACCGCGAAGCGGAAGTTTACTACACATCCATTCATTGTATTTGTCCTTGATATTGGCCAGTTAACCTGGTGTCGATTTCAACAGGAAACAAGTCAAGTTCGCGCAAACTTGTTTTTAATATTGAAATAGCAGATTAAGAATTAACAAGGATTTTGTCATGTATTAAGGTTAGAAACCACACAGTTGTACCATTGCTGTTTAAATTTAGTTTATATTAAAGTTCATCCCTATTTCAATACCTAATAATAGTTCAAACGTACTTTATCTCTGTCGGTAAAACCAACATCAAGTAAATTGGCACCTACCAAACTGTATGTATGAATGTTCCTACCTTGAAGGCCAAACTGCTATTGAAAAACCTATTTAAATACCTGGAGGCCTACCAAAAGTCCTGTTGAAAGTGCATCGGAAAATTGTTGTAATCGTATGTTCCATTATAAGCCAATGAAGTCAATGCTAAAAGGTAAGATCGGTGGGATTTCCCATCAGATATAAATCATTCCTTCATTTTCTATAACTCTTAAAAAAATTTTCATTCATAAAACGTGATTTCTGTATCAGATTTTTTTGTTTATATCGATAGTAATAATAACAGCTTGAGCAAATAAAAAGGTCGTATTTGTGTTACCTTTGGACAAATATCTTTAAGTGCGTATTGCAGTTATGGACGGGGACTTTAATGAAACTGTAAACCAAATAGATAGAAAAAAGGTAAATAACAAAGTTCTAATTTCTCAACTTGTAAATAGCTTAAAACGTTGATTAAATCTAATTGTTTAATAATACGTCGCATGAGAATTTAAAGGTCTATCTCCATTTTTGAAAAAATTCAGCTGAGGTGGCAAACTAAGCATCTAGGAAGATGCTTATTTCGCTGAACTTGATTACTCTTTTATTTAGGGGCCAACTCCGACCTACCGTTGGGTGTGGGGTTTCCTCACCGTTCATTGAAGATCTTATGGTGGCTTTGAGTTGTTATTGCTCCCCTTAGAGTCGTTGTCTCTTTGACACATTCCCCGTTTCCCTTCTTTTTCTTAACTTTAAAGTATACGTTCTATGTCCATAAAAATCACAAGGTCCCCTGTGCTGTCATTAGATAATAATTAAATTATCAATCTCCAAACTGAATTTGAATTCATTATTAAACTGTATCAAGTTCTAAACCAATCAATGTTCTCTATTGGTGCCATGTGACAAAAGTTTGCCAATCAGATTAGTATAAACGATTGATATTAACTGTGTCATGTAATTGTTCCTTTAAAGTAATTTTTCATAAGTTTTAGAGATTATTTTGCAATAAAAAGGTTAGATCAATGTTTCATTTATATGTATTCAAACAAAATTATAATCAAAAGAACTTAAGGTTTCTATAATTCGGTGTTATAAGGAGATAAATCATTTTAATTTTCAAGAAAATGAACTGCAAAGCATATAGTTTTTGTATATATGTATTAACAACATTTAGACAGGAATATAAATTTTATATTTTATAACTTAATCTTGAAGTTTGTTTACTTTTGTTATAGTCAAATATGATTTCAAATATTTACAAAACTCGAGAGACATACAAATCGATCCTATTAAACCCATATATTTGTTAACTGAAAGGGGGGTCTGATTATTTTATTCTTAGGTTTAAATCACATATATTTTTACAGTCTCTGGGAGAATTTTGCTACATAACTTCGCAGTAGGCTAAGGTAAACATCATAAAGCGATTCAGCGTCCAAGGTTTTTGCTCAGCAGTGTGAGAAGTAGGTATCTTTCTGAGAAGAATGTATATATATTCTGTGTAGCTGTTTGCATTAACAATCAATTTTTTTATTTAGTTAGGTTCATTTAGAGCTCTGATGTTGACATTTTACTCGTCTTTACCTTAATTATTAAAAACAAAAAGCAGTAATGAAGTTTACATATCTTTAAAGTGCATGACGTGTGTACGTAAACTTTGTGTTATGAATTTTATTATCGCCAAATTCTGGGATATTCAGTGTCGTTAGTTTTGTCTTTCCGTCCGTTTATCATGTTTTATCTCAACATGCAGTTATTCTAAGATTTTGTATTTATGGTTTTAGTTTTTCAGTAAAAAAAAATGCATAAACTTTGCAGATGCGCAATAAGTTTGCGATTCTTGATATTGGTCTAGCTTCAAAACAGGAAGACACAGTTGCAAGATGGTTTTTTTCAAGTACCTGGCATGCGTCACGAACTCCTATTTTTTATATAGATTTCAGTGAATTCAGGTGTAGAATTGTTGCATGTATACCGTAGACTTGCAATAAATTAAGCTTTCATAATTTTGATTCTTGTTTCATTTTTAATAAAGCTTCCAGATTTTTTTTAGATTTTTATATTTTAGTATGTATAAACAGAGCTCTAGCATATAATCTGTTAATCTTGCTAGTCATAACTCAGAATCCTAGAAATAAGAAATGTAATTCTAATTTTAACAGTTTTCATGAAATTCTCAAAGACCAAATACATTTTTTACTACCTCATTTGTTTACTACCTCATTGGTTCTCAAGAATCCTTTTTGAAATGAAATGTTGAAGTTTTCTTCAATTAAATGTGAAAAAGTATGAGATGCAGAAAGCAATATTTGCTTTTCTTTTGATGAATGAATTGTGATTCGCAATATAGGTATTTTTTGACAGAAAAGGAGTTGTTACCTTTGCCTATTAACTGTTTTATTGCATCAAAAAAGGCAAAAAAGAGAAAAAAAAATGAATGTATTTTGCTGTATATGACGGTGTTGGGGAATAGCTCTTTTCTATACTTTGGCCGTCACTAAGAAACGAATATACCCAGTATAACGTTTAATGTTCGTTCACTTCAAGTCATATATTTATATACAATTCCATAAATTTAAACACGAAGTACAATTATATGTTAATTTCAAATACAAAGTAAAATAAGTTTCACTTACCTAAAAAACGAATATACCCAGTATAACGTTTAATTTTTGTTCACTTCAAGTGAAGAACATAGCATTTTGCGGCCTATTTAACACAAACTGGGTAGACTCGGCTTGGGAACTTTTTAGAGTAAATGTTATTAAGTGTCAATTTCAATTAGAATGTCGCAATCGTATTTGTATTTCAAAGAAGCTTAGAATGGGGAATGTGACATTTACTTATCTCCTAACTGACTTTAACATCTAAAGGTGTCTTATGAATACAATTTTATCAAGAGTTCATTTAATTTTTCTTTTGCACAGGAAATATTAACTCGAAGTGTTATGCTTATTTCTTACTTAAGAATTTTCCCAAAATTTAATATCTTGTTGTTTATATAACATTTGACACTTTCTAAACCCTGGCTAACTGAATCGAATAAAATGTTACTTTTATTTCTTTTCAAATAATAAATCAAATAGTGAAAATCATTTATTAAATACTATTTCAATCCTAACTTTAAGTTTCATTTGTTTTTTTTTGTTTTGTTTTGTTTTGTTTTTTTTGTTTTTTTGTTTTTTTTTTTGTTGTTTTTTTTTCATATTTTATTTATTTAATTTCTTTTTTTTTTATAAATAAAATTTTAACCAAATTTTATGTCATTTCCTTAAAAAAATATTGTCCCTAAAGTTTTGGAAATAACTCTCCTCTCGTACTCACACTCTTTTACAATTACATTTATGTTAGCACAAATAAATATACAATGTTCATTTCCAGTCAATATTCTAAGAATCATATACACTGTCTTTTTTTACGAATTCGAAAAATTAAATGGTAGATGTACTTATTAGACATTAGTCGTTGCAAATTGAAAATTAATGTTTATATATACAATGTCATTTCCCTGTAAGACTTGTGCTGGATTTAAGATCTTCACGAACACAGTTTTTGTTATTAAACACAAAACGATTCAGTGCTGTCCCGTAGTTGTTGTTCCGGTTGATATCGTCGCTGTTCGGTCTTCTGTGGTGTAGGCTCGAGTAGTAGTGGCCATTCGTTGACTTCTCGGGTGTGTTCGATGCGTCATCCAGTTTCCATAACATTTTCAGGATATGAAACGACAAAAGGCAGATATTTTAGGTTATGTACATACAAATTAAACAAAACAAAAACATTTCAGCTATCAGTGTGTTCGTTCAAAAGACGTTAACAATAGATTTAGGTATTGTTTGATCGGTTTGTTTTCCTGACTTGTAATCTTCTGAACAAAAACCTAAGAACGAAATAGAAGCCTGCAAAAACATGTCAACTAAAACGTTATCAGCGTATTTGTTCAACGGATGTGCAAGAGTTGTTATTGACTTTAGTTGAAACCCTTTATATATAAAAACATCAACGATCAGATATTTACTTAATAACTTAATTAATCAATGCCATATTTTGTCACAGTTCTGCAACCATTTATTGAATTATGACAGAATGTTAACAAGTACTAACAGTCTAGTTTCGACCAGGCTTTTACATGTCACACGCCTCACAAGGCATTGGTTTATCTCTGCATCATGAAGGCATGACATTACCTGCCCACCTTAAGATAGTTGTACTATTAACATCTGCAGACCTCGTATATCCTCAAATATAAATTTCCACATCGACACAACATATTTAGAACAGTCTTGTATTAAGGGAAGGGGGGATCAAGTTCACAATATGCAGTTTCAGCCAGTTTAAAAGCAATCTTTAGTATCACAATGAGCACATTGAGTAATTTTACTCATTCAATATTTGTGTATTGCCTTGATGCCATGAATGCAAGTATGTACAGTAGGGTCGATCAAATACCGTTTTTAACTTCAAATACTGCAAGATCGATAATGACAACTCAGAATTCATATTAATACATTGCTTTGTCAGCTTATTTGATGCACTGAATTGATCCCATGTAAATATTATTTTAGGTTTTAGGAATGATCTGATCAGTTCAACTTCAATAGTGGAAGGAGTTTTTATTTCCCAGTAAGATGGGCATAATGATAGATTTGCTAGTGTAAGAAAAACACACGTTGCTCCAGAAGTTAGTTCAATTAGTACTCTTGTGTTTCTGGTGTTCTGTTGTCTCATACAGAAATAAATTACACATGCAATACAAAGAGTGCATAAAATGCCCATCATGAAAAACAAAATATGAATAAGTTCAATTTCAGAAAAGATAGTTGGGGTAAACGGTGATGTAGTTGTTGACTCGTGTTTATAGATGAAAGATGGTAATGTTGCTGTGTTTTCAGGTGTCATTCGCTGCAAAGTAGCAAGAGCAATAGTTAAAGATCTTATCTTCAAATAAGACTAAACACAAAATATCAAACACACACCAGCCGAAATAGTGCCTACAAGACCCAACTTCCCATTAAGGTCTGGCCATGATGATTTAACATCAATTTCACCTTCTAACAAGGGTTCGGTTAATGACTTAAAATATCATGCCATCAGTTTTAGCAATTCTAGCTATATTCTTTAAACTAAGATGTTTCTGCTTATCATCAGCTAATAAGTTGGAATAAGTATGGTTGTAAATTTTAAATTCAGGGATATCAATGATAATGCTGCGGTTATAGATTGAGTTAGGTGAAATAAATTTGTTATCTGAAGCATTGAAGAAATGCTGAAGTACAGCTAGATTAAGTGGATAGAGCTGTGTGGTGTTATCATGCAGTTTACAATTTGTCAGGACAGGATGGATGTAAATGTTATTAGCAGCAACTGCACATGCAAATGGAACTGTTATTTACGCAAAAATGACATCCATTTATGATCTTTTGACCTTCTTTGCAGTTTAATGTCAATTTGTCGATATGAAATACTATAACAGAAGATCTGTCTAATCGTTCTACATACGGTAGAATAGAGTTTGTCATGATTCTGAAATCACAATTTTGTTGCGCAGATTGTTTGTCATTTTTGAAAATGGAAAAAATGCATGATGCTTTTTCAACTGCATGCAGAGTTAAAGGCAATGTCCAAGAATATCTGTCTCTAACATTAGTGCATTGTGAAATTATTTTATGAGATACGTGAGTGTAATACATTCCATTATGTGAAACAGCAAGATAGTCAGGTGGTCAGGTGTATCTTTGAGCAGAGAAGCATGCGAAGACACACTGTTAACAGGAATGGGTTTTGAAATCACTTCGTAAAAATCAAAATGTGACATTATGTGTGATACTGGAAACTTAATTGTTAAATATAGTTTGGAACCATGTCTGGAATATAGAATGTTCTTTGCATCATAATAAAAGCTTGTCATTGTTTGAGTTATCGAAAATCCTGGATACTTTCTTTTCATGATATTCTGGATATGATAAATAGTTTTCTTTAAAGTAGATGGGGTAACTAAAAGAGGGGACAATTTTCCCTCAACCAAATCAAATATACCTTGCTTAAATTCTATAAGCTTTTGTTGTAAATCGACATACATTGAAATAGTTTCAGAAGATATATTTGTTATTTGGACAAGTACATTTTCAATTTTATGACTTTCTTTTATCATAGCATTATGTAGTGAATTGATTTCTAATTGATTCGTTTGGACGAGTTTTATGATATTGGAGATTCTTTTATCGACGGTGGCTACAAACGAAGACTGATGATTCCCAAATTGAGCCAATATTCTTGAAATTTTGATTGTCCTGGTGGTTAAAGCATTGATGTGACTCGCTAAAATATTCACATCATCCATTGTTGCCGTACCTAATATTGTTTTCGATAATTGGCCAACAAAAGAAAGTATTGCTCTTTTGATCTCAATTTAGACTTTTTGTTGGAGACTTTATGTGAAGGTATCAAATCTTGTATGGTGTTAACTGTGTGATTCAAAGTACTGATCGTATTTTTCTGCAAATTATTTAAATTTTTCACCAATTCATTAAATATTTTACATTGAGGTTTGTTTTTGCATAGTTTAAGCGGTATATGAGATCTTTTAACAGGTAAATTTATTTGATATGTATGAACCCAATAATCTTGTCCTGATTGGATTGTTCCTATTCTATTGAATACAGTACCATAATTCAATCTTTTAATTATTTTCCCATCTTCAATATCTGTTTGTGCACCAGCACAGGACATGGTAATTAAGGCGAACCACAACCAGAAAACTAATCCCCAAATCCAGATCGAAGCCTAAAAGTACATAGAATATAAAGGCAGATAAGAATTATGTCAATGTGAGCTATGTATCGAGAACACAATGTAGCACTAAAATCTCTTGTCCAGCAAGATATAAAAATATTGATTCTAACCTGGCTTCAATTCCTGTTTTTTTTTACAGTTAATTTGCAATTTACACTTAGCTCTGAGTGGTTCCTTTAATTACATATAAATGTCCAACAGAGTTTGATTTAGTATTTGTTTGTTTGTTTGTTTGTTTGTTTGTTTTTTTATTCATTTGTCTTTACGAAATAACTTGGTCGTTTTCTTTTTGTTCCAGCTTTGGTGAATCTAGTATGAAATTCTACTAATAATCCTTCACAAATGTTTTCTTCGGGTTCCCACGTGGTTCTTTTATAACCAACCCACTTTACTTTGTAAACATTTTTACCTTGCCTTCTTTTCTTGGCAAACAACCTTTCAACTTGGAATTCTGTTTCATTATCAGTGTCATTTTTCTCCTCGTTCAAGTCTCTATTATTGGTTTGAACAATTCTATGATTTTGAACATTAGCAGTATGTTAATTATCAGTAACATTATCATTGTTATCCTGATCAACTGTCACGTCATTTTCATTGTTTAACTCAACATTTCTATGATCTCTTGGATCATTGTATAATTTTAGTCGATTCGTATGAATTCTGGATTTAACTATCTTATGATCTGAGCATCGTCGTATGCCCACATTTGTTATATAAAAGGGCCCATCCCATTTAGCATGAAGAAAATTTTGGAGCTTTTGCTTTGGCATCATATCTTGTTTTGGTTTTTTCTTTAGCCTTTTCTACCGATTCTTTTGCTAAAGTCTGAACTATTTTCAGTCTTGCTATTAAGTTTTCAAAGTGTTCCTTCGCAGTTTTACCCATCCCATCTTTGGGTTGTACAGAAATATCAAAGGGTAAATTCGTTTCCTTCCCAAACAGCATTTGAAAGAGGGAGTAACCAGTAGATTCTGTATTTGGAGACATGCGAATAGATAACATAACAGAAGGTAGAATTTTATGCCAGTCTGTTTGGTTTTTATCAACATAGGTGCGCAATGTTTGGGCAATTGTGCGATTCATTCTTTCGCATGTGGTGTTCGTCTGTGGATGATATGAACTTGTGTGGTACCGCTTGACATTTAGCAGTTCGCACAAAGCATGAATAAGTTTACTCATGAAATTTGCACCTCTGTCACTGACCAAAGAAGATGGACAATCATATCTAGAAAATACTTCATTAAACAAAATGTCGGCTACTTCTGTCGTTTCTTGAGTTTTTAAGGGGAATGCCTCTGGCCATCTTGAGAAACCATCAACGACTAAAAGTATGTGTTGATATCCCTCTTTTGTTTTAGGTAAACAAGAAAGTATATCAATATGCCATCATGCAAACGTGTCTTCTGACGGAAGTGGGATTAAGGATGCTGGGTGATGGTGCGGTGCATGTTTGGACCTTTGACATTTATCACAGGATGAAACGTAATCTGCGACTTGCTGATAAAGACCATTCCAGTAATATTTTAACTGAATGGCTGCATATATTTTAACTGAATGGCTGCATATGTACGCTTTATGCCTGTATGACCAGTGTCGTCATGATAAGCCAAAAGAGCATCTTGTCGTAAAACCTTGGGTAAAAACTAATTGTTCAATCATGCTATCTGTTTTTGGAACACCTCTAGTTCGTTACCTATGTATATGAATAAGCTCACCCTGTCGATCTAATCGGTAGTGGTCTCTATCAAAACAAATGTTTCGGGCCTTTTAGGATCCTCTGGCAATTCACCAGTTTCTAAGTATTTAATCAAATCTTTGAGTTCAAAACATTCTCTTTGTAGTTTCGTGATATTGGGTATATGGTCTAAATCAATATCATTTCTTTCAATCGCTGCTACTATTGGCACATTCTGAGTGTATTCAAATTTTACTTCAGTGATGGCTTTGTCTGAAGGTAACAATGCATTGACGTTTTGATTTTCTGAAGATGCATTTTTGTCAAGTTCATGATACGGAATTCTTGAAAGTGCGTCGGCATTTTGGTTCTTTTTTCCTTTTGTATATATGATGTCAAATGTATAATTTTGAAGCTCAAGGGTCCATCTCCCTAATCTACTATTTGTGTTTTTCGATTTGTGCAAACAAACAAGTGCTTGGTGATCAGTATATACCGTAAACTTATCATGAGACAAGTAAACTTTGTTTTTCGTAATACCCTCAAAAACAGCTAAGCATTCTTTTTCAGTTATAGTCCATTTCAACTCATGATTTCTTAACGCACGACCACTGTATGAAATCACAGTTTCCCTATTGTTTGCATCTAACTGAGATAATATGTAACCGATTGCTGACCCATTGGCATCGGTTGTCAAAATAAATGGTTTTGTCATGTCTGGATATGCCAAAATTGGGGCTGAAGTCAAAGCTTCCTTTAAACCCTCGAATGAGTTTTGACATTTTTCATCCCACTTATATGGTCTATCTTTCTGCAGAAGATTAATCAGAGGAGTTGTGATTTTTGCATAGTCTTTGACAAAACGCCTGTAATACGTGCATAAACCTAAAAATTGTCTCATTTCGTGTTGATTCTTTGGAACTGGGTAATTTTTAACTATTTCAATTTTTGACTCGTCAACCTTTACACCATTTTTAGATATAATATGGCCTAAATATTTAACTTTCTTGACACCAAAATGACATTTGTTTGGCTTTAAAGTAAAATTTTCTTTTCTGAGTCTAGAGAAAACTTCCTCTAAATGCTCAAGGTGTTCGTCAAATGTTTTACTAAAAATTAAAATGTCATCTATGTAAGCTAGGACATATTTCCAATGGAGTCCCCTAAGAATCTGGGATATAACTTGTGAAAAAGCTACACTACTATTACACGTTCCATAAGGCATTCTGTTCCATTCTTATATACCTGAATGTGTAACAAACGCAGCTTTTTGTTTTGAGTTTGGATGGAGCGGAATTTGCCAAAAAGATGATGAAAAATCTATTGAACTGAAAATTTGAGGTTTACTTTCACCTATGGCGTCAAAAACGTCATGTAAATTTGGCATGGGTGAGAAATTTTTCTAGTAACATTATTCAGCTTCCTGTAATCTATACAAAACCTATATGAATTGTCTGATTTTTTAGTTAAAACTACAGGAAAATGCCAAAGAGAATTTGATGGTTGGATAATATTATATTTCAACATTTCTTCAACTTGCTTTTCTATTTCTTCTTTTATCTTAGGGACAGCCCTGTGAGGTGGCAAAGAAATGGGTTGGCTGTCACCCGTATCAATTTCATGTTGATAAAGACCAGTGAGTCCAATTTCGGACAAATTTTTAGAAAACACTTTCCTATATTTGTTTACGAAAGCATGCATTTGCGTTTTTTGTGACTCAGTTGAGTCTGACTTTGACAAGTCAATGTTTATGTTATCATTTTCACCTTTTGAATCAATTTCGGTGATATTTATGTTAAATTTATTATCTTTTCCTTTTCTTTATCCTCACTGATAGTTTGACGGGTGCCGCTAGCGGAGCAGGACATGCTTACCCTTCCGGAGCACCTGATGTCACTCCCGGTTTTCATCTGAGTTCACACTATGAGTGCCTTAGTTCTTAATGTTATCTTTTTATTTCCGTGCATTGTAGCTGTCTCACGTCCTTGTTTTGTCTTTGTTTTTATCTGTTACCGTTTCTGCCATGTCTTTGGACTTCGATTTTTGTAGTCATCGCTTCCCTTGTTCCTTCGGTATTCTACTGCCGTTGTTTCGTCATCCGACCAGTTTGTAACATCTTCGGGATTTATTTCAAATACAGACGCAATTATTTTTCTTTTATGGAGTACTACAGCCTTTTCATTAAATTTTAACGGGACAGTGACTTCACCTAATACTTTTAATGAATCACCACCTACTCCATAGACATTGTTAATTTTTGGATGTTTTAATCTTACATTTAGCTTCTCGTAAAATTTTGATGACATACACGAAAGAGATGCACCTGAATCTACAAGTGCTTTAGTATCATTTCCTAGGACTTCTACATTTACTTTATTGTTAGACATCTTTGTCACCAAATTTACGTAAAATTTCGTTTTGTTATGCCCATTATAAGGTAATTTCCTAAGAATGGGCGCTTTAAAATCTTGCCATCAATGTTTCTAATGGAATAGCAAAATTTGGAAAAGTGTTTAACTCTTTTACATTTATGACAAACTTTGCCGTATGCTGAACAAGACTCTTTTGATTGAAAACACTTACCACCTACTTTCCCACAAGATGAACATATCTGATTACTAGTATTTGGGACGGATTGGCGCATTGGTTTATTAAAAGTATTTGTTGAGCCTGAATTTTTATTGCAGCGATTTTGATTATTAAAGGGACGCTGATAGGAGTTGGTTTTAGTACCCATGATTTCAACTTGCTTAGTCAAGGCTAAAACTGCATTTTCAAGTCGATCATTTTTGTCATTGTCCGAAACTGCGTTAATTACCGGTGCATTTGCTGCGTCGGCCACACATTTTTCTGCCATCTTAGCAGCTTCTCTGAATTCAGCAAATGTCTTAGGGTTTTGCGTACGAATGAATGGGAGAAGTGGTGTAGAAATCCCCTTTTTAGCCAGCATTAGAGTTACATTTTCACTCAATTCATGACAAGTTCGCTTTAAACTGACTCTGTCAAGAAATTCTGTGGCTGATTCTGTTGGCAATTGAGACAAGGAAAATATATCATCATCCAATTTTACACAAAACCTATCTTTTAAAGAATCAAGTAAAGTATCTAAATTAGTTTGTGTTGTTTCAGGTAAACCCTCATACCATGTAGCGGCAATGCCTTCAAAATAAAATGATATGACTCTACATGTTTGGTCGTTCGGCACATTGTGGATTTCAGTCCACCTGTTGAATTTTTTTATCCAACTTGTCGCGTTTTTGCCATTGAATTAATAGAAGAATTTTGTAAATAACTTACCGATGGTGTTGCCATTATGGAAACACTGCTCACTTGAATTTCTGTGTCTTCTTCTTTTTGTTGATTATCTTCTGCGTTTGTGCTAGATGTTTCCAAAGTAACGGCTTCTTCCTCTGGTTGGTCAATCGTATATCAGTTTACTGTTCCGAAATTGTCTCCAGTTGTTGTCTTTTCTCCTATCCGTTTGTCTTAAGTTATAGTTTGATGGTGCTGTTTTACCATTCATTGAGAGGTACGGTGTCAGCCTCTTGTTCTCCGCCAAAATCTGTTATGCTGTATATTACGATGTTGGGGAATAGCTCTTTTCTATACTTTGGCCGTCACTAAGAAACGAATATACCCAGTATAACGTTTAATGTTCGTTCACTTCAAGTCATATATTTATATACAATTCCATAAATTTAAACACGAAGTACAATAATATGAAATTAAAGAACACACATGCATACAACAATTATTTCCCTCATTGATTCTTATTAAATATTATCATCTCCGAATTTTACGTAAGAAAGGAATTATTGTTTGCTTGGGTAATAAAATTTATTATAGGCTGTTTTATATTTATTTATCAGGATTTCTATATTTCAGTCTAAAATTTCAAACATGAATTTAACTAGAATACCTTTCGAAATGTTGATTTCAAATCATTTAGAATGTTAATTTCAAATACAAAGTAAAATAAGTTTCACTTGCCTAAGAATCGAATATACCCAGTATAACGTTTAATTTTCGTTCACTTCAAGTGAAGAACATAGCATTTTGCGGCCTATTTAAGACAAACTGGGTAGACTCGGCTTGTGAACTAATTTTTAGAGTAAATGTTATTAAGTGTCAATTTCAATTAGAATGTCGCAACCGTATTTGTATTTCAAAGAAGCTTAGAATGGGGAATGTGACATTTACTTATCTCCTTACTGACTTTAACATCTAAACTTTAAGTTTCATTTGTTTTTTTTTTTTCTTTTTGTTTTTGTTTTTTTTTTCATATTTTATTTATTTAACTTTTTTTTATAAATAAAATTTTACCAAATTTTATGTCATTACAAATGCAATTCATTAGAAAATCGATTAAAAGTGTAATACGTACTCTAACCTTTTATATGGCGTGTTTAAATTAAGATTCTGTATATTTCGTTCAATTATCACAAGAAATAATTTTTATTGAATATCCATGTTTGTTTTTTCATGTTTTGCTACATTTCCTATTTACATTCACACTAAATGTTAAGTTTTAACTGTTTTATTTGACATTACATTTTAATTCTGAGGAAAATAAGTAAAATGTTTGAAAAATGTTCTATTTCCAAATGAAAATTTGACTTGAAAAAGTGGGATTTCTACTTTCGGCAAGACCCCTTCTGCCTTCAAACTTAAACCTGGGGTAAGGCTGTCAATAGCTAAAAAGATATCAACTCCAAAAATTTCAAATTCCTTTTCCCAAAAATTGTAGTTTTGGGACATACAACAGTTTAATTCTAATGCGACGAAGTCTGGAAGCATATGAATCCGAATACACAACAATTCACGTGGCGTCGGGAAGACAATTTACGACGGAGTAAAATTGATCTTTTACTAATCGGAAAAGATTTCCTTTGTCATGTCAGTAGTTCTAAGATAATATAACGGTGATAAATTTTATAGATCACCAAAGTGCATTTATTAACTTTCAAAGGAAGGTAGCTGAAAAGGAGAAGGGATTTTGGAAAAAATTATGATTCAGTTTTAGAAGATAAAACATATCAAATGTTGATATTGCTACGGTCAAGGTAGTGGCAAAAGTTTCATTTCAAAGAGATTTAATTTAACACCCAAGCCAACGTTCCGTACGACTGCCTGCAGAGAAAGAAATACACTGTTACACATTGTAGGTAATTGATTGACAGCATACTGCGATAGACGTTGATTGACCACAGTTGATTCGCTACTGCATAAAAATTAAAGTAACCAGTCATATTCTTCGGTTTTTCCTTACAATGATCTGAACATGCTGACGTGTATTGACATTATTATTTTTATTTCATTCAAAGTATTTATAAAAAAAAAATAAACAAGAAAGAGACAAGGGTTCGAAAGTACAAGAAATATTGTAAGTACATATGAATTTGTGCTCTGCTTACAATACCCGGAGATTTATATATTCAATCTTAAGTTGACAAATTAGTAAAGAAGATATGAAATTAGTATTCTAACATGGCTCCTTTAATCGTAATCGTCAACCAGTATAATACTCGATAACCATATATTTCGACATGCGCAAATAGTGTCCGTATAAGAGTAAAAGGGATGCAAAACAACCATATTTTTAATTCTGTTTGTAATAGCGAGCTCATAGCGAGCTCAGCGAGCTCAATGGTAACGCGAGTATGTGAATTTTTGAAGTCATATGATCGATATACTATGAAAATAAAAAGTAACGTCACGGAAGTCGACTTCAATGAGTCCCATGGGCGCAGCCATATTGTTCAGTGCATGATGGTACATTCTATCGCTGCTCCGCCCACTAGTTAATTTTCAACCAATCAGAATCGAGGGGTGGCGTGATAGCCACGACTCGACAACATTCAAGATGGCCGAATGTCAGTCGATTGAACTTAGGCCTAGTAGCAGGACGTTTCTCTATGTATACGGAAGATATATCGCCATGACTTTAAAGGAGCTTAAAATCGACACACAGAACGAATATGGGGACTGAAATTATGATCACTTTCCCCGAGAAATCACTGGTTGTACGGAAATGACGTGACAGATCAGAACGATTGATGGAGCGACAGTGTGCACATATGGACAGTGGGATGATGGTGCATGTTTTAACGATTTGAAAGGTTAATGACAGCAACCAAATGAAAAGAAAAACTACACAAGGATGATGGGATTGTAACATGCAATACTTATATAAAACAACTAGAAT
>MJUU01060018.1:0-22070 GCA_002080025.1 Modiolus philippinarum | reverse complement strand
AGGTTTTAAACAACCTTCCTGTCAATTTCATGCAATTCTGAGCACTTGAATTTTCCCGACTTTTTACCGTTTCCATGACAACTTCGTTTGGGAGACTTAATAATAAAAAGAAACACAGCAAAAACAATAAGTCTCCCCAAACTTCGTTTGGGAGACTTAATAATAATAATAATAAAAAGGAACACAGCAAAAACAATAAGTCTCCCCAAACTTCGTTTGGGAGACTTAAAAACAACATCGATAGACAACACGGGGCACATCGAAATAGATGTAGGCAAACCTTGCAGTGTAACTTTGGTTTTTTAATCACATATAACGTATAGAAGTTTGGCCATTAACCCGTGAATTTAGCTCCTAAGCTAGGCTTTTTTGCAAATGTGTTTTATTTACCTTTTTTCTTATTTATTCTTATACATTTCCTTAAACAAATGGAAAATAAATAAAAATAAGGTATGCAAAGGTTAATTAAAGGTAACATTTAATTAACTTTAATTACTATAAAAACAAATGAAACATCATAGGCGTTGGTATATGGGAATAGAAGGAATAGTGAATTTTAAAAGTGGGAATAGGTGGAAGACACCTGGCAGCCATGGTTTTGTTGGATAAAAAGGAAATGAGTAATCTTGGTAAAGGATGTTCCATACATTATTCCTATAAAGTTCGGGTGAATTTGTTTCAGAGGTTTTAGAGAATAAGATGGGAATACGTTTTTTTTCTTATAGAATTCAATTTAAATTGGAGTTCCTCGCTGAGGGCCATGTTTTTTGTTGGGTCTCAAAGAAATGAGCGGTCTTGGTAAAGGACCCTTCATACATCATTCCTGTCAAGTTTGGTTGAATTTGCATGAGTGGTTCTAGAAGAGTTAATGAAAATGTGATTTTTTCCATAGGGTCCAGTGTTAAATATAAGTTCTGTGCTGACGGCCACGTTTCTTGTCGAATCGGAGCAAAATTAGCAGTAAGTGTAAAGTACCTTCCGTACATTCAATCATGTAAAGTTTGGTTGAAAAATGCTCCAGTGGGTTCAGAGGAGTTGATAAAAATGTGGATAGTTAGCAGACAGACGAAAGACGGACGTAAAATGATGGCAATAGCTCACAAAATACATTGTACTAATTCTTTAACCTTCAAAAAGTCCTAAGGTAAAATTTTGCAAAATCTATATAGTATGTAAATATTATCAATAACAAATCGGTAGCACAAACATCACTAACGAAGAAAAAATTAAAATTAACATTATGATATAAAAGACAACACATAAAACTAAAGCACCGACACTGTGCACTCCCATAAAACTGGGACTGACAGTAGGTGCTCTGGATGGGTGAGTATGTCCTACTAGTCTATGAAGACTTGAAACTAGCTGAAAATGTCCGTTTTCATTTGAAACACCGACACGTCATGATATATCTTTCAGTGATGTCATGTCAATGCTGACGGCCATTGAATTTCTGGAGGGATGAAAGTAACAAAGGCTGACAAAATCTCTGACTTAGCAGCTTTATGGGGAATTAAAAAATCACAGTATAAGCTACATGTTCGACAGTAACAAATTGATTAGGAAATACACAATCCATAGGCTAGAAAGGTAGTTATTACTACCGAGAAAGAGAAAGTTCACATTAAGGAAGAAAAAATTATTATCTTTGTCATATAGCATAGATTACAAATGTCCATCTTCGTAAATGTACAACGAATGATCAAAGTACGAAGCTGAAGTAGGTGTATCAGTAGTCTCTTTAATTTCGAGCTCATCGGGATAGATCTGGTGTAAATATGCCTTAAATTTTGGATTATTAATAGAAAGTACATCGTCTAAGTAGCGGAAGCTGAAATTAAAAGACTGGGTTAATTTTTTTTTTTTTCGTGTAAACCCTTTAAAAAGGTCAGCTCAAAGTGACAGCTGGTTCCCATGGAAATACCGTTTGTCTGTTGAAAAACGCGCCCTCCAAATTTGACAAAAATATTGTCGATCCAAAATTCTAACATCTTGATATCGTAATTCGCAGTGTACTTCTTGTTTGACTCCGTGTGGTTCTTAAAAATATGTTTTGTCTTTCCCTTCTACTAAATAGGTGTACCTGCGTTCTCTATTTCATTTCAGAAACATTAATTTATCATATCAGAAGTAACTGTTTTCAGAATATTGTGTGACAGAGTAGTACAAAGAGTAGAAAAATCAAAAGTTTGCATGCTATGGCAATCGGAGAGACTGGTTTAGGATAGCTATTCAAGGAAATCTTTAGACTCTGACTGCGGAAAATAATGTTGTAACGAGTGTGGATAGAGGGTAATAGTGCGCCTGGGAGAATATTTTAAATATTTTGAACTGACTACAGTCTCATAAATTGCAAACATATTTCCCGTTCCGAAAATATTCGACACAATATATTTCATTTTATTTAGCTTGGAATGCCTTAAACTTTTTATAAAGGTGGAATGATATATAATTTACGCAGAGATCACAATATAAGCACAAATAAGACCATACGAGTGGTTAATGGGCAATTATATATGAAATATTAATGAAAAATGGTAATTTTCGGATTTTTCTTTTTTTTTCTTCTTAATTTTCATCATTTAACAATAAGAAAGCGAAACTAAATCTCTGATAGAGTAAAAATTATGATTATTTTGTAATTTTCAAAAAAGAAAAGATTTCGTCATTTAAAATGAAATATTAAAGAAATTATCTCAGAAATGTAACAAAACCATCTAAAACTAGTTTGAAATAGAGCAATATCCTGTTCAAAATAACATACAAACTGTTACTTTATATGATTATATGATATAGCTACAAAATAATTGCAATTGCTCTTTTGAATTTGAAAATGCAAACAAAAAGATGTTGATAACAGAATTAGTGAAAAATCGGGGAGTTTTTGGGATTGTAGAATTCTATATATTTTTTGCGATTAAAGACAAATACGTCCTTGTGTTGCAGATATTTTCCAAAGACTAAATAGATTTGACTGATTTGTAGACAAATGCTTGATGTTGTTTTTCTTAGGAAGTGTTGCGCCCGTGTAAACAATGCAATACAAACATCCAATATCCACCGACACTAATGCTGGTTTCTGCTGATATAAATGGGTAGAGGGGTCGTATTTTTTACAAGTAGACGGGAAAGACCGACATCTTTAATTAAGTTGCTATTCCTATTACATAAATAACAAAATTCCGAAGTTACTGTGAATTAAGTTTCTGCAGATGCGCATTTCGACAACCTATGTCTCTCATCAGTGCAGATAAAATCGAAACATTGGAAATCCATCAAGCGAATTAGGTGTAAAAGCTGATAGAGAACAAATTACTAATAAGATCTAAAAAGGAAAGCCAAAATCAGCTAAGAACAGAGCTAAGCAAGAGGGAGATACTCCTTATGTTTAACAAATTTTCTTAAATTTAGATATTGCAAGTTTTCAAATAAAATCGGTTTTCTGGCCAGCACCGAAGTACTGGCTACTGGGTTGTTGAATACAGTCCACCAGCAGAGGCATCGGCCCAGTGATAACAAAAAAAAACAACAAAATGCCGAAGTTTACTTTGAATTTAAATGACGATATATATTTGATAAGAGGCTAATCCTTGAAATACGTGTACAGCATAACAAAAATTATTGTTTATTATGCAACTTGGATACTTTTGCATTTTGAGTAATACAATTAACTTTCATGTCATAAGTATGGTCATCTGTATGATTTTAACATTATAATGGTTAAGAATTTTTATGACAAATACTCAATGAAGGGATATGGAGTAAATACACATGAGACAAAGTCTCTACAAATACATGGTAAAAACAAGCAATGGAACAACGCTTTTATAGTTGTTCTTCATCCTGAAGTCACCATGAGGCCTTCAACAATGAGCTTTGCTCATACCTCATAGTAAGTTCAAGACGGCCCCATGCAGCACCGGTCTGAGCGGAATTCATTGCTAGATGTCGAGCAACGGTACATCCATCTTTTTTCATGTCATGGATGCGGGATCGTCAACAAACATAAAATTAACTTGCAAAGTGTTCTTACACTCGCTGTCATCCGTTGCCCGACTAAAAGACTATCTGAAGACAATCAAAATATATAAACAACCACAGGGCACTCATCGGGTCAATAGTAGGAAAACTTGGCATGATAAAATCCTGAGATGTGATTGTTTAAAGTTTGCAATGGAAAATGAAAAAACATAAAACAAAACGAAAATTACAATTTTGTATCTGTCTTTTAATTGAAAGTTTCAGTACATGAAAATAACACCATTTGTGATAAATTTGTATCCTGTGAATAAAGACTAAGAAAGGCTGGTATTTCACATCCCTTATTTTACGGTAATGTTTTACATAAGAGTAAAAAATACTTAAACTCGCCTAACAAACTTATAAAACCTTTAAATCGTCTAATTCATAAGGGTTATAATTACAGTATTGTCGTCAAGTCATTACGTATGGCCTTCTTTGGTATTAACATTGATTTTTTGATAGGGTCTTTGCAATTTAACTAAACACATTCTAAATTTCTAAAATCTGTATTGCATGGACACGGGTTATGTATTCCGGTATATACATGAAATCATTATTCTAAACTCCTCACAGGAAGGGATCTTGGTGGAAGCTGTATACTGAGGGTACATAACTTACTTTGTCAGTTGGTGATGGGTCTGGAGCTGGCATGTCAGTTATCTGTTAGTAGTCTCTTGTGATTTCATGTTTTTGTCCGTATATTTAGTTCTTTCAGTTTCATTTTTCACAATTGACTCAGTCCTGTTGCCAACTGAATTTTACTGTTGTTATGATTGTTTTTTGATTTATCACATTGGCTGTAGGGGGAAGGTTTGGATCCAATAAAACTAGTTTAACCCCGCCGCAGCAGGTTTGCGCCTGTCCTAAGTCAGGAATTTATTAAGCCTTTGTGTGTCTTGTCCTTTTTCTAGTTAGTTTACTTTATGTCTATAGGAGTCTAGGATTATGTTTATTTCGCTGGACTTGATTGCTCTTTGTTCAGGGGCCGACTCCGACCTGCCGTTGGGTGTGGGGTTTCTCACCGTTCATTGAAGATCTTATGGTGGTTTTGAGTTGTTATTACTCCCCTTTGGGTCGTTGTCTCTTTGACACATTCCCCGTTTCCCTTCTTTTTCTAAGAGTTTCTGTCAATTGAATATAATGCATAATCCCTGAAATGTCATTTTTCGACAGTTTTTGTGGGGTAAAAGTAAAGATTTCGGTATTTAAAATCTCACTGATGCTGATAGTATATGTATTTGAGCGTGACAAAATATTATAACACGAATACTAAAAACATTACCATTTTGTATTTGTCTTTCTAAACAAGAATCTAAAATCATGTTAATTAAATTTGGTTTATCAAAAAGAAACCTGATGTACTCTTATGACTGAATACTGTGATGTTCGTGTGATTAAAAAATAGGATTTTAGGCCCTGGATTTTCGTAAAGTAGGGGTGACAATTTCGTTGTTTTGAATGGCACTGAATAAGTATACTTCCTGTACATTTATTACAAAGCCAATGCATAACTGAAAACATTTAATACGCAGGTGTGATACATTTGAATTTTCGGAAAACTCCTATTTTCACAAATATCTTATAATTCTTAGTATGCTTTAAACTTGCATAAATTTTGGTGTGCTTTTGTTTTGGTTTGTTTTTGTTTTGTTTTGTCTTGTTTTGTTTTGTTTTGTTTTGTTTTTTTTAATTAGTTTTTTTTTCTTTTTCTTTTTTTTGGTTTTGGGGGTTGTTGTTTTTTTTTTTTTTTTTATACTGGCGACATTTTCTGTATTTTGAATCATATTGAATATTCTTTGTATATTTAAACAGAAAATCTTTATCCGAGTAAAATGAATACGCATATTTTCAAATATACATATATGCTCCAGGTTTAAAAGATATATATACATAAATGTACATTGTCGGAAAATATAAAATTTATTTGACGAGCTTTAGAAACAGGTAGAAATGCGAGGTTTATCTAGCATTTCTGTCCTGTTTCGCAGCGAGTACAAATAAATTTTATATTTCCGACAATGTACGTATATTGTTTTTATCCTGCAATCACTTACAACCTATTTATAAATGCATTTTCTTTGAAAGGCGGGACCAGGAAGACAGTAAACAACTTCGGCCATTTTTGTATAATCCCTGAAGTCAGAAGAGAATTTACACTAACAGACTTTAGATAAAACTTAACCTGGTAACTGGACCGTGAAATTGAGGTCAAGGTCAAAAGCAATGTCAAAATATTCGAGGTTTTCAAACCAGTCGCTTGTCTTTTCTTGGTTCAAAATCGAGGACCGGTTACCAGTCTACCCTACGAATACGAAAAAAAATATCCGTAGGGTCATATTCGTCTAGTAAATACCACCATTGCAGGATAAAACGATTTAATCATTTATGTTTGGCAATTCTGAAATGCTGAAAATTCCTATTTCTCAGCAATATTAAGCTAAATGTTGACATTAAGTCACAAACGACTGTAAATATAATAAAAATAACACATTATGATAATACCGAAATGTACATCGATTATATACAATAGAAAATCGGTATGTTGATGCTCTATATACCAGACCATATCAAAGAAAAATGTCGAATTCCGGGCAATTCATGTCTGATTGTAAATAATGATGATCATAAAGAATTTGTTGTGAAGCCGATGTAATGATATCATATGATAACTTTACCCAGTTAATACGGAGAAAAAAGAGCAATATGAGTCGTCGAAAATGGAAATATTAAATACTAGTATTCTGTTCGCTTTGCACCTTTCTGATATTGCAAAAAGTTACAAGTGTTCTCTTTTCATTTGTTCGGAATGGCCATTTGCAAAACCTAAAGAAGTATGACCATTTAGCCGTGCACTTTGTTGCTTTGTTGGGTCATTTTTAGAATATGCTCAAATGTTGTCAAAAATCGTGAAAGGTAGTCTCTTGTAAGCGTATTTCCAAGGAATAAAATTATAATATATGTCACACTTGCATATTTGTTTTACGTGTAAGCAGTCGAGCATGGCCCTTTGTGTCTATTTAAGCGAATATCAGTGTTCTTGGAGACTGCCATTTTTTTTTTATTATTTCTTTTAGAGTAGATAAGCATATGCCTTTCAAAAAGCAGTTAATTTACTTTGGTTCTGGTGGTCACATACAACGAATTCAAACGAAAACCTGTACAAAAATTATTAAAATCAATCCAAATTGCATTCAAATGGCAAGTTAAGTGGCTGAAACTTTCATTTAAAAGTATGAAAATGCATTTGAATTAATTTTGCTATGATAGTTTATATGATACAATGTAATAGTTATCACATGAGGACGCAGTGTGTCTGTATGGCCTTATACAGACACACCAAGTCCGAGTGTGATAACTGTTTTACATCCCAGCTAATATATTAAATGAAGGAAACCCGATTTACATGCTTAAGAATTATTTTGATGCTTTAATGTCATGAATTAAATATTCTATAGTATAATAATAATATATATCCTTATTGTGGCCAACAATGATTTTTTATGTAAGATTTTTAACTCGAAATGGCTGGAGAGATGTTAATATGAAAAAATCACGTGAGGCTTCAAGCCTATTAACAGCTCTAAAAGATGATCTTCGTGCTTCCGACAAAATATATAGTGCGCAAGTTTCTTTCAAAATCGTATACATTGTGATTTTTAGTTATATTTCTTCATTTTCTTGAGTTGAATACGGTGTTATTAAATTGAGAACAATATGCATGTTTATCAAATTACTCGTTTTTATCTCGAAGCCATGAAATGGCTGAAGAGATGTTGATATGGCAAGAAAAAATCACGTGCCCAGCATGAGGCTTCCAGCCTATTAACAGCTCTAAAAGACGATCTTTGTGCTTCCGATAAAATATAGTGCGAAAGTTTCTTTCAAAATCGTATACATTTAGTATTTAAGTTATATTTCTTCATTTTCTTGAGTTGAATACAGTGTTGTTTTAATAAATTGAAAACAATATGCATGTTTATCAAATTACTCGTTTTTTTATATTGCGTCTCGGATCAACGAATTTGTCGCGCAGTAATTTCCAAGATGAAAATAACATTTGTTTACCTGTGACAGTGTACTGCATATATATATATTTATAGCAATGAAATGAACATGCGAAATCACACTATCCGATTATTTTCACGTATTACGGAATAAATACATGCAGACGTATGTAGCAGTTCTTTGGATGACTACGAAGTTTTGCCACATGTAGATTTTCAGTTCTTCGAGATTCAGCTCCATCGGAGCTTTGATTTAATATTGCGTCTCGGATCAACGAACCTGTCGCGCAGTAATTTGTCTAAGATGAAAATAACATTTGTTTACCTGTGACAGTGTATTGCATATATTTATAGCAATGAAATCGACATGCGAAATCAGACAATCCGATTATTTTCAAGTATTACGGAATAACTTAATACATGAAGACGTAAGCAGCAGTTCTTTGGATGACTACGAAATTTTGCCACGTGAAGATTTTCAGGGCTTCGATATTCAGCTCCATCGGAGCTTTGATTAACACGGTAATTGCAACGAATTCGTAGTGTAATAGGTAAGTCAGAAGACTAGTAAAGGAGACGACCCTGGTTCAAATGCCACTATGGACAATGAAATTTTTCAACGTTATAAAATCTTATCTCTGAAAATTTTATGGATATTTTACTGAGTCCAAAATGTTCAACTGAACAGTTCTCAAAATCTGGCCTTGACAAAAACATAAAAAGTAAAAATATCAATTGTTATAACTGGGGTGAGATTGCTGGGGTGACGTTATAACTTGGGCGAGATTGCTGGGGTGACCCGACTCAGATCACCCCAGTTAGAACAAAAGAACTGGGATGTAATTGTAGATGGCATGTTAAAACAGTTTTGGGAAAAATGTAATGTATTCGCAAAATTTGTATTCTGAATGAAATAAATTTACGGGAAGGTGGTCATACATCTTTAAAGTAACTTCGATAATTATCTGTTTAAGCTCTTTTCTATGCCCCGTTATTCCATCGTGACTAAAAGTGGGGGGCATGTCATTTTACTCCTGTCCGTCCGTCCATCCGTCCGCAGGGGGTACAATGTTTGTCCAGGCTATTTCTGCTAGTTTTTATGACAGAATTTTTTTTTATTTACAGGTAATTTGCACATATATTGAAAATGTACAATTTGGTATTGATTTTGATTTTGGTGCATTTTTTTTTAGAAAAAATATACTTATCATATGTGTCTTACAGACACAAACATCATTACTAAAAAACTTCACCTAACTCTCCGCGGAGGCATGTCATCCTATAGTTTTCGGTATTATTAAAATAAACATCAAGCTGTGTGAATGGCCATATGTTGGAACTAATATTTACTGCACAACAAGTATATATCTTAAATTAACTATGTATCCTTTCCTAATCGATGTTGACTTCAAGATGAAGAACAACAATAGAAGCGCTGTTCCATTGTTTCACCACGTATTTGTATAGACTTTTTCATGTGTATTTACTCAATTTCATGCTTAAATGCTTAAATTCTAACACAAGTTATCTATCTGATTGGAAATAAAATTGTATTTATTAATAACTCGGGCAATCGTCTGTCAACCAATGAATGATACAGATGCATTAAAATAAAAAAGATGCATTTTGAAACCTGAAATATATCCTAAAGCCAAGAGAGCCAGAAATTAGACATTACAAACTATTCAAACACCACATCAGTCCAGCTTTGTTGTACACAACTAGTGCTTTACTAAAAAGTACTTGCTGGAGAGACACAAGACAAACACATGCAGCAACAATAAAGTTTCCATACAGAGAATGTATACTGATAAATCATTGGAAAGCTAATTTACAAAGGACAAAAGATGAAAAACCACAATGGAGCCTTTTTGCCAATTGAAGTGCGCTCATTGATTTCAACCAGTGACAAAAATTGATATACAATGTACTTTCACAAGGATAAATGGAAAAATGCTAAGATTTTAATGTAATTCTCGTTTCTGCAACTATTATATAAGTTACGTTCACAGACCATAAAGTGCAAACTGTAACACTGTTCTAGACTTATTTAAAAGTCAACACGGCACATTCAGCTCATGAACACTTAGGAAGGAAGACAGAAGAACTCGTACAAAATATCTGTCAGAAATTCAGTCAGATTACCAATGATGTCAGTAATGAAAAGAATTCTGCAATCTATTGAACAGTTCGACTTAGACGAAAGTGTCAAGTTTGATGGCAAACATGCCAAGTACAAAAAAAAATGAAATTTTATGTACCTAAAATGATAATGGGAAACAACGACAGTAGAATACCGAAGGAACAAAGGTGTGAAATTTATAAAAATCGAAGTCCAAAGGCATGGCCAAAACGAGAACAAAGAAAACAATGACGTTTGACACAAAAACAACGACGTTAGACAGATACAAAGCACAGAAACAGAAATTACAACATTCAAAACAAAGCACTCACAGTGTGAACTCCAGTGAAACTGAGAGTGACATCAGGTGCTCCGGAAGGGTAAGGATGTCCTGCTCTGTTAACAGCACCCGTCACACTGTGAGTGGGTCAATCCAGGAAAATGTCAAAGTCAGTAGTCAAATCCGGGGAGACGTGAATCTAGCTGAAAATGTCCACTTTCATTTGGGATACTGACACGTCATATCTTTCGATGATATTATGGTGACGGCCATAGAATTTCTTGAGGGATGAAATTAACATAGGTTGAACAAATCCCTGACTAAGCAGCTTTTGGGACAGTGTTTTTGCTCTGCTCAAAAAACACTGTACAAACTACACGCTCGACAGTAGCGAATCAAATGTGAAATGTACACTCCATAAGCTGGAGAGGTAGGTATATTGCTGCTAAGAAAGTTCACAATTGGGAAATTAAAATCATCACGCTTATCATACAGCTTAGACTTCAAACGTCCATCTTCGTCAATATACAATAACAGATCTAGGTACGAAGCTGAAGTAGGTGTTTCAGTTGTTTCTTTAATTTCAAGCTCATTGGGATAGATCTGATGTAAATACTCCTTAAATTTAGGATTATTAAGAGAAAGTACATCGTCTATGTAGCGGAAGCTGAAATTAAAGGACTGGGCTAAATATTTTTGTTTTCTTTGAATAAGCCCTTGTAAAAACTTGGCCTCGTACGAGTAAAGGAAAAGGTCAGCTAAAAGCGGCGCACAGTTAGTTCCCAAAGGAATCCCTATTGTCTGTTGGAAAACACGACCTCCGAATTCGACAAAAATATTGTCGATCAAAGATTCTAACAATTTGATTACGTCAGTCCGTGTACTTCTTGTTTGAATCAGTGTGGTTCTTAACAAAGTATGTCATGTCTTTCCCTATAACTAAATAGGTGTATCTGCTTTCTCCATTTTTAGTGCAGAAACATTGATGTATTAAATCTGCAATCACTGTTTAAAGTTTATTGTATGGCAGGGTTGTATAAAGAGTAGAAAAGTCAAAGGTTTGAATGCTATGGCAATGGGCAAGACTGTTTGAGGAGAGCTGTTCAATGAGATCTTTTGAATTTTTTAGAATCCACATCTGATTCACACCGCTTGTGGAGTAAGCTTTATTACAGTAGTTTTTCAGGCCATCTCTGACTGCGGTCAACAAAGTAGTGAGGAGCTGTGAAAGAGGTTTAGTGGTGCATAATGAATCTCTGTTTGTATGGATTCTTATGAAGTTTAGGTACCCAGTAGATGTAAGGGAGTTGATTGTTTTCATCATTGGCTTTAATGCCAAATGATGCTAAAACTGAAGTGTGATTTTTTACAATCTCATCCCTCGATATTGTAGTAGGGGTATAGGTAGGGTTTCCAGATGAACTGTTGATGCCCATCTCCTTCACTAGACAGTCGAGATAGTGTTTCTTACACACAAACAGTATGTTGTTAGAAACTTTGTCTGCAGGGACAATGACGTAATTTTCATGGAGGTTGGACAGAGTTCTTACTACAAGGGGAACTTCAAATATACTGGGATTTCTGGATTTCATTGCGATTTACAATTAATGACTTTATGGACCTGATCCAGTCGGACAATGTCTCAACGTCCTCTTTCTCTTTCTTTGCCCACTTCCTAGCATAGTCTTCAACTGCATCCATCGAAATCTTGAAATTGTACTTCCAGTTGATGTGCTGGGGCTCACGGAATTTGGGACCTTTTGAGAAGATATCTCGTAGTTTGAGGTTATCAACGATATCTAGGTCCACAGTTATAACGTGTCCAGCCGGACTATAATTGAATGGGGAAGCGGAGCAAGCACAATCAGGTGGTTTGGCTTTAAATTCATCAATTTGGAAGTCACGCAATACCCATTTGTAATTGAAAATGGAAGTTGCAATTGGTTTAGTATAGGAATATGAGATCAGTGGAAATGATTGATCATTAAAATAAGGAGGAATATTTGATGTGACTGTTTTGCTGTGTAGAATGTTAGCAAGATTTATAGCGTCCAAGCCTTTATTGGCGAATTGAATTTTGATAAATGTTCGGTTATCAGGTTTGTTGGCGGATGTGGTGACAGGCTTGAACAGTCGGTGGTTAGATATATCCAAAACAATTGCTGTTAATTAGTATTCTAGAGAATCAGTTACGGATGATGATAAGCATGTTTTGTAGAAGGAATGAAGTTTTAAAAGTGACAAGGAATACAGTGATGAATACCTAGAGGAATGGTCACGAACGGAAGAAGACCATTAATTGAAATGTCATGCATACTTGGGGCAGTATAGTGCCTATGTCCATGACTACGTGGTCTGCGTTGGCTTCCATTCAATATATTCATCACACCCTGGACTTGGCAGATTACCTACACTTTTTATATTGTCATTGCAACCATAGGGTATTGCGGTCCCCAATTCTCTGATCCAGCATTCCTCTCTTTGTAGACGGTAAGGTGTACTAAGTGTAGGGTTATTTGTTTGAATTGTTTTATGATATATTTTCTCTAAAAAAGAGTAATTCGACTGCCTCGTAGGTAGCTTGTTTCAATTCCGTTAAAAAACGCATACGTAACATCACTTACAGTACTCGTATCACTTTTATTCTTCTCAACAGCATAATGCATATAAATTGAAACAAAACTCATAGTCCCTGTTGATATGCATATTTCAGGTAAAAAAGAGGCTCTCAAGAGCCTGTGTCGCTCATCTGGGCCATAGCTGACACAGTCAAAATAAACTCAATGTGAAAGGGTCTGATTTTCAATGTTAATAGATTTTGATGTTGGTCCAATGTTTAACGATTAAACTATGTTCCCTGATTGCGGCCAACTTAGATGGGTGCAGACCTACTGATCATGACCATCAAAGGACCATTGTGGCTTTCAGTTTGATTTTGAATGGCCACTTAGTTTAATAGGAAAAGATCTTGAATGTGTTTTGGGAAAGGGTCCAGTGTACAACTTAATTTCCCGCTGGTGGCAATCTTTGATGAGTTGCCGACTCTCCGGAAACCTTTTAAAAGGGGACCATCTAAGGATTTTTGTAACTAAGTTTGGTTCCAATTATCCCAAAAGTTTCAGATGAGATCTTTTAATGAAAAGTTTACGACGGAGGGCGGACGGACGAAAGACACAAAATGATCGCAAAGGTTCACGTTAACTACAGCATTAACTACAACTTAGTGAGCGGAAAATGTACGATGTCCTTTTTTTCTTCCATTCCTCTTTTAGTATCAAAGTTTTATAAGTCAATAATTAAAACAAAACATCACCAAAACCTTTTCAGCTATCTAAAGTTTGAAGTTTGAATTAGCCTTTTATAAGGGTCATTAATACTCCCCATCCGTTTATATTTTTCACGAATGTCCTCAATCTTTAAACATATATCCAAAGAGATACCGAAAAATAACTGAAACAAATAATCCAAATCCGTTTGACAATATCAATCTTCGAATCCATATCTTTAAATAGACAAGAGTTTCTCGAGAGCGTGTATTGTTCACCTTGGCCTTGGTTGACATGGACAGTTGCTTCAGAGATCTGAATGGCATTTCCAATAGGGTCCAATGTTAAACCATGTTCCCGCTGGTGGCCATCTTGCAGACCTGCATACACAAATTTGAAAGGGACCACCTAATGACTCTTGTGAATCAAGTTTGGTTTTAATTTGATTCGTGGTTTCAGATACCATATTCTTTTAATGTGTTTCCTTTAGGTCCTATGTTAATTTAGGTTCCCCGCTATCAACCACCTTAGAGGAGGTAGAGACCTACGTGACACCTTTTATGGAACAAGATCAAGATTTGGTTTAAATTGGATAAGAAGTTTCTGGTCNGTCTTTGGACGCGTTTTCCATACGGTCAAATGTTAAACCATGTTCCCGCTGGCGGCCATCTGGGATGAGGTGGGGACTTGCTGAATACTTTTCTGGGGGGGGGGGACATCTGAGGACCATTGTGATTAAGTTTGGTTCTAATTCGACTGCTACATTTCGTCAAAATTTTTTGTGTATTTTCATAGCGTCAAATGTTAATCTATGTTCCCACTGGTAGTATTGGATTGGTAACAGACCTGTCGTATACTTCTTTTGACAGGAACCATATAAGGACCACTGTTACTAAGTTAAGGTCTAATTGCATTTAGTACTATCAATGTTCCATTGGTGCAATGATAAACTACATGTATGTTACTCTTCCTTGGCGATCACCTTGGATTAGGTACGGATCCCTGCTGGAAGGGACCATCTAAGAACCATCGTCAAAAAAGATATGTATTTTCTTACAAGATCATTTATGTGTTTTCATAGATCCCGATTTAAATTATCTTCCCGCTGCCGACCATCTTTGATTAAAAATGGACCTTCTGATTCTATTTTTGGAAGGAACCACCTAAGGACTATCGTTACTAAGTTAGGTTCTAATTGGGCTTGTAGTTTCTGAGAAGACGATCTTTGTACGTGTTTTCCATAGAGTCCAATTTTAAACTATGTTTCCCGCTGATGGCCATTTTGGATAACGTACGGACCTGCCAGAAATCTATTTAAGGGACCATCTAAGAATCATTGTGACTATGTTTTGTTCTAATTTGACTATTAGTTTATGACAAGATCTTTGAATGCGCTTTCCATGGAGTTCAATGTTAAACTATGTTCCCCACTAACAGCCGTCTTGGATGAGGTATGGACTAGCCTGATATCATATCTGTGACTAAGTTTGGTTCCAATTGGACTATAGTAGTTTCTAAGAACATCTTGAATGTGCTTCATAACATCAACTTAAAACCATGTTCACCATTGGGGACCATCTTGGATTGGGGCTTGGACCTGCCGAATACAATTTTTAAAGGATATCATCCAGGTCCCATTTTGACCAAGTTCGGCTCTAATTGCCACAATGGTTTCAGAGGAGATAATCTTTGAAGAAATTTTACGACGGATGGCGGACGCCAAATGATAGCAAAGGATCACCCTGGCTACAGCAAGGTGAGCTAAAATACAGACAATCCAATGCCCTGAAACTCCTATAAATTGAAGGATCATAAACATATCAAAGAAACTCTTATAACGATGCGTTTAGTAGTCTACCTGTTTTTGGTTTATTCGTATGTTTATTATACTGTAGGGAAAGGGGATGTTTGGTTCGCACCAAACGGTCTAACTCTAATGCTGTCTTTTGCTTGTGCCGATACCAAGTCCGACTGTCCCGAGATACTATCGTTGTTAACGTTTGTATTTGGTCTCTTATTTGTGTTTTTCCTGTGCAGTTCCCTGACAGAATGTGTCATGTAATTCTAATTTTCAGCCATTGTAGACGTTTCCTGTTATATTTTTTATTTTATGCATATTGTTTTTTCTGTGAATGAATATTTTCAACTAGACAACACTTTATATGAAGTCATATATTCTCCATTTGAACTGCAAACGAATAAAATAGATCTCTTGGTGTCAAAGCATATTCCTCGTGGTTTCTGTAACTGAAGTAAGATTTTATAATTTCTCCCATCGTTAGATATAATAAAAATGCAATTAGAATTTTGGCACGAGACGAACAGGTTTCCATTTGCGTCGGTACACATACATCGCGGGCCAATAGCCTCTGGGTTATTAAACTGCCAAAGTTGTTTTCCACTTTGATCATAACAAAACACGAAGTGTCTCTCAAAGTCACTGCGAAACACCATTTGCTTATGGCTATGTATGTAAACAAGTCCCCTATCCGTCAGTGTTAAATTCTTTATGATATTGCCGGAAAGATCTAACAATAAAACATCACTTCTTTTGAATGCTACTGCCAACAAACCTTCTGCTTCTGAAAAACCCAGCATATAACAGGATCCATCAAGTTGTATTTCATTTTCACATGAGAAATCCTTGAAACGTAACATCATGATATTACCACAATCGGGAAAGGAAACAGCCAGTCGCTCCTTACCAAGGGATACCAGGCCAAATGGTTTATTGTTCATCGCAAAGGTTTTATCAACGACTCCTTCTGAAGTAAACACTATAACCTGGCTTCCAAAATAATCACATACAATGATTTCGGAGCTTGGCATCATTGTGATACATCCTTTCTCGTTTTTGAAGCTCGACATGTCAAAGTTTGTCACCGGCACAGTCTTAACTTTTGATACGTCACTTACAATGATTTGGCATGACGGTTTCTCAGCTACACGAATAGGGACATTTGAATTTTCTTGTTTTAATTGTACATCTGCAGTTTTCAAAATAGTTTCTTTCAAATTCGGATCGATGTGAAATTCTATGCCTGTTTCTATAATGTCAGGACCTTCAAACAATAAAAATAATGATTCTTCTTCATCTTTAATTGTTTCTACAAGTTTTCTCGCAGAGTAAAAAACCTGGACATCTGTTCCAACTTGCCTTAACTCCGAAAAGTTTCTTCTGATTAACAATATATTTTTCTTTTTTTCTTCTAAACATTCAAGAATAGTGTCAATACGCCGTTCTTCATCTTTCAAAAATACATCACTTTTATGAATCAGTTTTTTATCTAGCTCATCTAGATAGTCGTTTATTTCTTTCCTTATTTTTGTCAATTTAGAGTTCCGATTATTTGCTTCCTTCAAAAGTCTGTCTTTATTCGCCTTTCTGTTTTTTACTATACAGTCAATATTTTGAAGAAAACTATCTGTAGTTGCGTCAAGATTTTCAAGATAGCTGGATTGTCGAAGTTTGCATATAAATTCCTGAAAGGATGTTATCCCAAGACAAGCAGAGTGATGTTCGATAGCGCATTGAGAACAACACGGAATTTCATGGTTTGGGCAATACAAAGTTGCTTGGGATTCATGAGCATCACATTTAGTTTTTAATGACGATATAAAAGGTTTTAAAATTTCTGACTTTTGTACGGCTACAGTTGAGTGGTCTCTGGTTGCTTTTATGATTTTGTGGTACTCGAAACACTCTGCACATAAACCTTCTTCACATGATGTGCACCAATAAACTGCCCTTGTTTGAACAAACTTTGCCTCACATGGGCCGCACAGTACTAAGTCCTGTACATCAATTATTGGATGTTCTTTGTTTGGATCTGTCAAAAAATAATGCGAATCAATAAATAAAAGTGAAATATATCAACTTGAACTATATTTTGACTCGTGTACACTTACATTATTTCGATTGTCTCTTTGGAAATTAGATACGATAACGTAACCCTCAGTCCACTACGTTCCCGTGAGGGTTACGAGTTGGTCACATTATCCGTAATGGAGCAGCCCGGTGTGATTCACACCCGGACAAATAATGGTTTAATTATGAGCTTATCAGACCTTTCATAGTATTAAATCTCCAAATTAACATTTTTCCTCCTTAATCAATCAAAAAATATGCATATTCTTCCTTATGAAAAGTGTTGCACATCAAATTGAAAATCTGAAGCGAAGGCTTTGGAAAGTAAATCGCCATTTGGAATAAAATAAAAAAATGCTGCCACGGATTCTGCAAATCAATGTCGGTCATAGACCGGAATTTAACCTTAATATTATCCGGAAATGTTCGGATTTGGTTTTAAAATCCTACATCCGATCATATTCATCAAAATTAATTTCAAAATGGCCGAAACTTGGAACACAATTTTGAGAACGCGTTTCAAAAAAGAATGTTTTGAGAGCAACTTAAGGAGATATTTTTACAGAAATATAAGAAACATAAGCAATAAAAATTGATTATGTTTATACATCAGTAGGTATTTTGCTTGCAAAATGAAACAAATTTTGCGCCATTACGGGTAATGGGACCAAGTCATAACCCTCACGGGAACGTAGTGGACTGATGGTTACGAAATCGTATCTATTTGGAAATAGGACAGAAATTAACATGTTAGTCTACATTTATGACACTTGCAATAGTGTCATGTAAAAAAATCGTCATTTTTTTTTTATTTTACATGTAAAAATCTGAAAATATTCGTAGTATGAATTTGAATCTTTCTTCAAGAGTTACAGCAGCGGACTTCTTCACACAAACCCTGGATGTATGATATATTATACACATACTGCCTGCATTTGAGGATGGTATATCAAAATACCCAACTAACGGTTAATCAATGAAAATTAAGGAAATTCATGTGAGGCATAATGTATCAAGTCCGATAGTTCGCGTAATCACTCCTTATGTGCACACGTGTTTGGACCAGCTCCGCGTTGTCCGCCATATTGGATATGTTGATCTCCTTTGACAACTTGAGTTAGACACCAATGGACCAATTTCAACGTGCCAATGCTGTTTCCTAGTTTGGAATTCGATATGGACATTCCTTTCCCACTTTTGAGACAGGTCAGTTCACATTTTGAACGGTGTGAGATTTTTCTTTCTCACCCTACCTGTAGTGCTTTCTATGTAGCCTGGTCGAACCTGTCCCAACCTCGCGGTAGAGCCAGGTGGATGAGAAAAGTTAATCGTCTCTGATTGGCCTATGAAAATGCGGAATCATGGGAACGATTAATGCGGACTGCTTTTTGTAAACAAGTAACACACATACTATTTTCACAAAATGCATCAAAATTCATTATAGTTGTGATTAAAATACAATTTTTTTTTTTAATCATAACGTTTCGATTGTACGGTTTTCTGTTTAGGCCAAACAAGTTAATTTGTAGAATCTCATCCAACTGTAACAAAAAATCTATTTTTATTTTATATTTTTTACTGATTTTCACTAAAATTGATAGGAATTTAAAGAAAATTTCTGAATAATTGAAAAAAAAAAATCAGCCTAGAAAAAATGGGGCGGGTGGGGATGAGAATCTATTAATTAATTTGATGTGGCCTTATCTATCGTTCAACAGACTACACATGCGCAACCGGAAGTACTGATTCAGGGCAGATTAGCCCTGAATAATTTGTAATCCACCTGGCCCTTGCGCGATCGTCAGCATGGGTCAGGATCCCAGGCTACTTTCTATGTAGCCAATGCCTGGGTGAGATTTTTCCGTCTCACCCATCCGCCTGGGTGAGAACACCTACACGATCTTAGCTGATTTTGGCTTTAAATTTAGATCACTTTGGTTATTTGTTCTCTATCAGTTTTTAAACATCTTTATACAATCCTTCCGCATAATTTGATTAAATCTAAATTGGGTGAACTTGTTAAATGGTCTTTTAAATTTTCGGGTCTTCAGTTTATTTGCTGCAACAAAACGCAAGGATTCTTCTCCAATATCTCTTACAACAATTATTGCTCCTGGACATGTGATGATATGATTAAGGCACTGAATCTCTTGCTAGACAACATTTATGTTCGTTTCGGCACCATTGTTTATCATCAGGTCATTGGAATCCCCATGGGTACTAATTGTGCACCTCTCATTGCAGACCTTTTTCTGTTCTGTTACGAACGGGAATTCATGAAAAAACTACAAAATGGAACTGTACCAAATAGTGATTAAACTTATTTCTATTTTCAATGATAATAGCAGGTATATTGACGATATCCTTACTATTGACAATCCCCAGTTTTTGGCTTATGTTGACACCATTTACCCACAACAACTGAAACTAAATAAGGCAAACAATGATTCTAAATACTGCCCTTTTCTGGATCTAAGTATCACCATTGACTCTGGTAAAATAAAAACTAAAGTTTATGATAAAAGGGATGATTTTGATTTTACAATTACTAATTTCCCCTTTCTTGACGGCGACGTTCCCCTAGCTCCATCCTACGGGGTGTATATATCCCAACTTGTACGATTCGCTCGCATTTGTTCCACCCTTGATGATTTTAATGAGCGTAACCTTACTCTCACATCCAAACTTTTACAACAAGGTTACAGATTTCATAAATTATTAAATACTTTTAAGAAGTTTTACAGAAGATATGAACATTTGATATCTAGATATGACGTGACTCGGAAACAGCTAATAACAAAGGGCATTTCTCATCCTCGATTTTATGGAAATGTTGTTAAAAAATGTCAAAAACTGATTAATAATCCAGAAAAACTGGGACGTAACTTACATTCTTTACGTAATAGTGGATATCGACGAGATATTCTGAACAAATCCGTTAAATTGGCTTTGGNTTCAAGTGGCCTCAAGACTTCACTGATACTGCCGATGTCTGCTGAAATACATGAAGACTCTTTACCAAACCCTGCGGGAAGTTTTGAGTTTGATTTTTCTTCCGTAGTGCGACAGTGTTTTACCAGCAGACTAGATTCCTTGAGCTAGCCGGCAGTTTAGCGGCGAGCACTCTTTGACCCTTCTTTCAAAATTACGTTTTGTCTTATGCTTTTTCTGTTCCAAGATAGTGGTCATTGAGTTAGTAGTCTACCTGTGGGTTTTATTCGCGTGTTTATGATACTATAGGGAAACGGGATAGAGAAAGGGGAGGTTTGGGTACCCATAAACCGGTTTAACCATACCACTGGCTTTTGCTGGTGCCGGTACCAAGTCCGGCTATCCCGAGTTCCTATCGTTATTTATGTTTTTGTCTCTTGTTTTCGTTACTGTTTTTCTGGTGCAGTTTGCTTGTAAATTGTGGTATGTGATTGTAGATCCTGGCCATTGTAGGTGTTGGCTGTTTTCCTGTTTTTGTAATTGAATTTATGGTCTTCCAAACGTTTAGATTTTATCTGCACTGATGAGACATAAGTTGTCGAAATGCGCATATGCAGAAAGTAAATTCACAGTAACTTCGGTATTTAGTTATTTGTTACCACTGGGTCGATGCCACTGCTGGTGGACTGTTAGTCCCCGAGGGTATTCACCAGCCCAGTAGTCAGTACTTCGGTGCTGACCCGAAAGCCGATTATTTTTGAAACCTTCCGATATCTAAAATTTTGTAAATTTTATTGAAAACTAAAGAGTATCTCCCTAATGCAAAGCTCTGTCCGTAGCTGATTTTGGCTTTAAATTTAGATCACTTTGGTTATTTGTTCTCTATCAGTATTTAAACATCTTTGAATTTATGGTCTTCTAAACGTTTAGATTCTATCTGCACTGATGAGACATAAGTTGTCGAAATGCGCATATGCAGAAAGTAAATTCACAGTAACTTCGGTATTTAGTTATTTGTTACCACTGGGTCACCAGCCCAGTAGTCAGTACTTCGGTGCTGACCCGAAAGCCGAGTATTTTTGAAACCTTCCAAATTGAAAACTAAGGAGTATCTCCCTCATGCAAAGCTCTGTCCTTAGCTGATTTTGGCTTTAAACTTAGATCACTTTGGTTATTTCTTCTCTATCAGTTTTTAAACATCTTTGAATTGATGGTCTTCCAAACGTTTAGATTTTATCTGCACTGATGAGACATGAGACATAAG
This sequence comes from Modiolus philippinarum, assembly GCA_002080025.1. NCBI lineage: Eukaryota > Metazoa > Mollusca > Bivalvia > Mytilida > Modiolidae > Modiolus > Modiolus philippinarum. The sequence continues at coordinate 312 of MJUU01060018.1, read as the reverse complement.
TTGTCGAAATGCGCATATGCAGAAAGTAAATTCACAGTAACTTCGGTATTTAGTTATTTGTTACCACTGGGTCGATGCCACTGCTGGTGGACTGTTAGTCCCCGAGGGTATTCACCAGCCCAGTAGTCAGTACTTCGGTGCTGACCCGAAAGCCGATTATTTTTGAAACCTTCCATTATCTAAAATTTTGTAAATTTTATTGAAAACTAAGGAGTATCTCCCCCATGCAAAGCTCTCTCCTTAGCTGATTTTGGCTTTAAATTTAGATCACTTTGGTTATTTGTTCTCTATCGGTTTTTAAACATCTTTGAA